>CAJNYU010001011.1:0-68032 GCA_905331475.1 Rotaria socialis | reverse complement strand
CATATCTATATTTTCTCGAATATAGATAAATAAAATATGAGTACTTTACTTTTCAGCGGTTACAACACTTTCATTTAGTCTTTACCTTTTTCAATATTTCAGTTCAATTTATAATCATCCCCTGCCCTGTTTCAGGACAGGGCAGGGCAAAAAAAGTTGCCCTGTGACGGTCTCTGGTGTTTACATTGCAGGTAGAGCCCGTCAGGCTCTAATATAAACACATTCTTTCTGTGTTAACAAGTGAAAAAATCGATGGTGAAATCAATTTAAGATAATAAACTGTATCGTTAATAGCGAGTCGAAAGTTATTCTATGGCTAAAATTTTGTGCTCTTTCGCAGATGAGCTTAAAAAAATGTTGTACGTATTTTTATTCAAATATAGTAAAGGACTTTGTACGGAACGTGAAAAGTTACTTGCAATGATGCGCTAACATTTTGTTTTTGTTTGAACTGTAAGCTACACTACGAAGATGTTAAGAATTGTCCTAACCCTTCATTTTCTGAAATGCATGCTTCCCGACGAAATGGGATATTGAACTAAACTATAGGTTCCACTCAAGTAATTCTGCACGCATCTCTCAAGAGCTTCTCTTAACGTAAAATGATTTTTGGTGAAAAGTCGATTTTTTTTAGAAATGAGTATTTGGGAAGAACAGAAACTGAGATGCCTTTGAGACAGCCAAAAAAAACTTCGCGTAGTACAGTTTTTAGGGTATCTTCGGTTCTGCAAGCTTATTTATAAGGTACGATACGAAGTTTTCGTTTCGAATTCCAAACCACAATACAAAAATGAACGAAAAATTTCTATCTTAATCTATTTGTTTGATTTTCTGAATACTATTTCACTAATTATTTTCAAAGAAAAGCAGAGAATTTCTAGGCAGGTATGTTCAAAATGGTCATCAAAGTTTCGTAGTAACTAATAATAGTTTTCGAGTAGTCGAAAATACGTCCCGTCGGATCAACAGTGAAATAAAACATTTTGCCTGAAAACTTTCTTATCACGCCTTAATACATTTTTGGATTAGATAAAAACACATCTTTCAAAAATATCTTCAGATATGGCGAATAGTTGACAAACAACGAAAATCAGGCTGCAACAACTTTTTGAGTTGTGGCTGAGTTTTTTCAAATTTGTTCTCGGTTTTGGCATAAAGAACATGTATAAATGTGATGCGGATTTGGTGCACAATCAGGTAACATAATAGTAGAAATCATTGCTACCCATGCCAATTAAAAAATTATTATATGACTGTCGATCGATGAGGGAACTGCACTCCCTCTCGCCGAGAATCATGACTCTGCCACTGTTCACGAGATAATATTTATAATATCTATAATCATTTAGACGTTGATTTTTGTTAACACATCGAATAGTTTTAGCTATTAAAATAGAATTCATAGTGGCGTTTATTATTTCTGTTGAAATATTCTCATATTTACTGTTACCATACCAAGATCCTGCGATGCAAACTGTACAACAATAGCAGTTCTTATAGCGAAATACTTTTTTTTTATCTATTGCTATATTGATTAGTCGTCTTTCATTGTACTTTTGTTCTGTATAGAATCTTGTTCTCGACATGATTTTTCGTTTCGTTTTATGAGTTAGTGATCACAAATGATCATAACGGACTCGATAATCTGCATAACAGAATATTAAAAGAATTCTTCTTCGAACTCAGATAAAAAGAATTCACACAACAACCACGGGCGTTTCAAGACTTCACGATTGCCCTCTTTTCGTTTAAAAATATTAAAATCAAACAATAGAATCGTAAACGGCTTTACCCTAAAGTTAACAAATCAATAATGAATCGCTTCTTTATTTTGTAAAGAACAATTATATATATATATGTTATATATACACGATACAAGTGAACTAGGTAAAATGTATATAGGTATGGAAAATACTTATAACTACATCAGCATGAAAAGACAAAGGAAAGGTGTATCTATGTATTTATTACGTATCATCTATACGTATGTACGACAGTAGAACACAAGAAAGAGAAAGAGAAAATACCATATTTATCTGATTCCCATTATAACACTAAGTTATTAATGAAAATAACTTTATTGAGAAAATGGTGAAATTTATCCATCATATAACTTTTTTCCCTATCTATGAGTCTAGTTGATCATCAATACGAAGTTAAACAGGCAAAAATTGTCATATTGAAGCAAATATCTTCGTTTCTGAAGGCATCCCTGAATAAAGTTCACTTAATCATCAATTTTGACGAACACTGCTTTATGGTTAACACATACTATCTAGTCTGATATAATTCTATGTAAAATATTCGATAGATGTCAGTTTTTGGCATCAAGTGTGTTTGATTTCATTGAAATAACGCAAGGAGAAATGAATTTATTTTTCAAGTTCATTCTCATAATAATTCCACTAAATTATTAGCATATAAAACAGTGGAGGCATTCCACAAGAATATCTATCCAGCAGGATATACATAAGCGCATGTAAAATATTGTTGTATTCATAACAGAGGTATTATCATTGTAATGGCGAAATTTTATTTTAAATTGCACCATCATATATGCAATTTAAGCTATTTGACCTGTTGATTCTTTTGTTTTCTTTCCAATCAGATGATGAACTTGATAAACATCGGTTTCTTTGTTTTTATGGATTCCATTATTGTTTTAGAACTTATATAAATATATATTTCATCTTTTGATATTGATATGGCTGAGACAAGTGCTCCTCATGATGATGATGATGATTTCCAGACGGGTGATGCTGGGGCATCATCAACGTGAGCATTTATCAGTCGCATGATTAACGTAAATTAATTTTTTCTATATAGCTATCCACAGCAATGCTCGGCTTTACGTAAAAATGGTTATGTTATGCTAAAAAGTCGTCCATGCAAAATTATGGAAATGTCAACATCAAAGACAGGAAAACATGGACATGCCAAAGTATGAAAAAACAGCTACAATTCATTCACAGAAAATGTATATGTAGATCTTATATTGCCATCCTCTTTAGGTTCATATGGTTGGTATTGATATTTTTACAGGTAAAAAATACGAAGATATCTGCCCATCAACACACAACATGAGCGTTCCAAACGTTAAACGTGTTGAATATTCGGTAAAATAGGTTGAATCTTGAAGACTTTATTTAAATTTGTTTTATTGTATAGTTAATGGATATTGATAATGAGGGCTATGTCTCACTTTTGGATGATAGCTCGGAATGTCGCAGTGATATAAAACTTCCAGAAGGTGAATTAGGCACTGAAATAAGAAGCAAATTCGAAAATGGTGAAGCTCTTAAGATTACTGTACTTCAAGCACTTGGCGAAGAAGCAATCGTAACTTGCAAAGCTGAACAAGAGTCGAGAAAATAAAAACCTTCAGTTTTTTTTGATACTGTATCTTCAACAAATTAACAATGATATTCTATGTGAAAAAACGAATTGTTATTGTTGCTGTTGAACAGAATGAAAGAAAAAGAAAATAAGCAAATACTAATATCATTTATTCAAGATTTTTTTGATTTTTCTCGTTAATTCCTTCACACTAAATTGGATTTCATAATTTTCGCTCATTAAAAAAAAGAAAGAAATTTGGTGACTAAGAATATGTATCCTCAAAAGTTGTGATAGATTATGTTGGTTGAATAAATTGTGGCAAGGTTTTTGTTTTGTTTGGTTTTTTGTTTTCTATCTACAAAAGAAAAAAAATATCAGGTGCATTTAATACGTTTGCATTTATTTAGAGAAAAACAAAAAACATTTATAAAAAATGTCTTGGACTGAACGTTTATTACATCCGGATAATCCAGTTGTATTTTTTGATATAACTGTTGGAAATACAGAGATAGGAAGAGTATTAATTGAACTTTATGCACATGCAGCACCAAAAACAGCAGAAAATTTTCGACAATTTTGCACAGGTGAACTTAAAAAAGATGGTGTACCATGCGGCTATAAGAATGCACCATTTCATCGAGTTATTAAAGACTTCATGATACAAGGAGGAGATATTGTGAATGTAAGTGAACTAGTGAAATTTTTTCTTTTTCGATGTATATCATTTTATTTCTATTTATAGGGTGATGGAACTGGCCTAATGAGTATATATGGTGGAAAATTCGCTGATGAAAATTTTACTTTCAAACACAATCAAGCTGGCCTTCTTAGTATGGCAAGTTTGCTAAGGATGAGTTTTGGCGAAAATAAAAAGAATTTTTATTTTATTTTAGGCTAATAGTGGAAAAGATACAAATGGCTGTCAATTTTTTATTACATGTACGAATTGTGAATTTCTCGATGGAAAACATGTTGTATTTGGTAAGCCATTGATTTTAATGTATGATTTTGATCATTTTTCTTTTCTCTATCCAAGGTCGAGTTATTGAAGGTATGTTAGTAGTTCGAAAAATCGAAAACGTACCTGTGGCACACAATAGCAAACCAAAGATTCCTGTTATTATTTCTCAATGTGGTGAAATGTAAATGTTTTCTTGTAAATAAAAAAAAAACATAGGAATAAATTTATATAATAAACAATAAACTTATTCTCCATTTGGTCAATAATATTAATAGATTTAGCATGTAGGTTTCACATTATAATTTATTTAAATATCGATTATATTTTTCAATTAAATCTTGAAAAAGTCGTCCTGTGTCACAAAAATTGAATGGTTTTTAGCGATGAGTTGTAGTAAACCGGATAAAACTATTCGTTCGTGGTTGTAATGAAGCCAGGAAACGAACTAATAAAACCGCTGTAAATTGCCAACTTGTTCTCGATTTTCACTAAATGGATAATATGAGATTTTGAATTATTATATTCTCACAATGTTGAAATACAGTAGATATTTGAAATCATGAGCATTTTCTTAGCAAACTGTTGCACCTTTTTCAGAACTGTATGATTTCTAGAATTTTCAATGCCTTTTTAAACCTTTGATTTGCACTGACTGTAATACATTTTTCGAGCTCACGGAAGTTTCGTTAGCATGTGCAATTTACTTTTTCAGAAATTTGAATATATCTCATATATTTGCCTAGAAAAAAAAAGAGCAGATGTATTTGAATTCTACAGGCAGTTAGAACACAATATTTTTTTTCATGAACAATGTTTAGGCAGATTATTTTATTCATTTCAACGATTTATTTTAATCATATTCGTTTGATGTTTATTTGCTGCTTCCGCTAATGTTCTACTAAATGAATATCAATATTTTTAATCGATCGAAGACAACCTTGATCTAAAAAGTTTATTAAAATATACAAATCATATATGTATGAGATGATGTAGGATTTTCAGAAACAAAACAAAATTGAAATAGAGTTATAAGATTCAAATATTAGCATAGTTACGTTGTATAGATATTCGCCTTCATCCTCCTTTAAAACAAAACGAAACAAAAGCATCATGTACATAATGAGAGAGGCAGAGAGAGAGAGAGAGTTATCTTCAATTTATTGCATCTGTACAGAAAAGAGCCAAACTACGTAATTTAGTTACCAAACGTAATCAGTTGGCAAGATCTTTCTTACTGTGTCAATCGAGTCGTTCTCATGATCGATTATCATACGATTAAAGTATAACATGTTGTTCTAGTGATACACGTCAATAGTATGGTTTGTGCCATCGATATAGCATATAGAATTGCAAGAAGTTTTCAATTATCTTTAATCGATCTGTAGGTAACGACATCTACGTGATTAAATTTTGAAAATATTTTTATTTCATCGTTTTAAAAAGTCAATACTTTTGAATTTCTCTTGAACAAGATTTTTAATAGTATTTGTTTTTGAAATTTGTTTTTGAAACACATTCTCCATGGTAGCCATCCTAAGAAGTGAATGAGCGATGTGGACAGTGCCTGAATCAAATATTATATACATCATAAGATGCCAGCTCCTACGATAAAAATTGCTGTTGTTGGTCCACTTGCTGTAAGAGCAAATGAATTTCTTCTTTATTTCAATTCTATAAATCTCTTTGAATTTTATTCATTAGAGTGGCAAAAGTTCATTTATAAATTTTGCAACGGAAACACGTGAATCTTTTACTGAAACCTATATACCAACAGTTCCTGTTCGGTAAGTATTAGAATCTTACAATTTATTATACTTTCAGTATGTAACAATATTCATTTAAGTATTATCGAATATGAGGCACCATCAACAACTAGAGGCAGATCAGAAACTTGGAATGTGCAAATTTTTGATTGCAGTGGAGATACAAAGTAGATATTTTACTATGTGAATATATCATTAATAAGATATACATGCATAGATTTGAACATACATGGCCTGCAATGAGTTACAAATTAAATGGAACAGTTTTTGTTTATAATCCCGACGATAAAAAGCAAGCTGAAGAACTGAATCTTTGGTAAATATTTAACAAAAGAAAAACAATGGAATATTTTTCTATCGAACTGTATATTTATACTTTGTTTTAGGTATAACAATTTTGTTGAGAAACCAAATTTAACAGAAAAATGTTGTTTACTTGTTGCATCAAGAAAAAATCAAGACGAAGAAGATAGTAAAAGTGGCAGAAATTTACCATTATGTAAGATATGCAGTAGCTTTTCTCGTCTAAATAGTGACAATTTTCATTCTATATTTAGCTACACTATTTACTGATATTCCTCGTATTGCATTCAATGGCAAAATGGATGAAATCGAAAATATTAAACAAACATTTGTAGATTATTTAAAAAAAGTTATTGCTGAAACATCACGAGGACAAGAGCACGATGAACGTTTCAAGTAGACATTTTAATAAAATAATCATACTGTTAATCTTCTTGTTTATTGTGACATAAAGAAATAAAAAACTTCGATATTTTATTGTGTTTCTAGATAAAAATTAAAGATGCCTCCAAAGAAGAAAGGCAAAGGTAAAAAGAAAAAAGGTGGTGATGACAATGAAATGGAAGTTAAATTTAAACAAAGTCAACATGAAGTTGATGCATTGAAAGATCAAATGGCTTATCGACGTGAATTATCACGTCGTTCACTTGCTACAGCTGATAATTATCGTGAACAAATGCAAACAGCACAAGCAAATATTGAAGAATTACAAAGTGATATGAAAGCTGTTTCATCTGGTTTAACACAACAATATAAAACGATGCAAATGGAATTAGGTTTTAAAATAACTCAAATTGAAATGGAATTAAGTGCTACAAAATCACGTTTAAGTATTACAGATCAAGACCTTGCACAACAACGTGTTCAATATGAAAAGATGCAACGAGAAAAAGATGCACATATTCAAATGTTAGATGGGAAAATCTCAAATTTAGAAACATCATTTGAAAATCTAATTGATATTGGCTTTAATAATATTCTTACACGATTGAATGAAGAAAAACAAAAATGGGATATTAAAATGGATACAATCTTCGACGAAAATAAGCGTTCATTACGAAATCTCAATTTAATTCATCTTGAAGTATAATTAATCTTATCCTCTAATTATTCTTTATTTTTATTAAATATTAATTCCTTTTTTGCAAGTAATGTTGTTTGTATAGGGACAAAAAGACAAAAGGAACGTATTGACATTCTACATAATATTGATGAATAGAAAAAGACAATAAAAGAAAAGAATATATAGATAGACAAATAAACAGCTAGACTTCAGATAGATCATTAAGAGAAAAAAGGGAAATAAAAGCACACATATGAAAATTCATGCACATATCGATTCCCTTGATGTTGTATTTTAATCTTAACGAGGACGGACCGAATTAGAGCGCATCATTGATGTTGCTCGAATGATGGTTGATTCCCGTATTTCACGCTAATATAAATATAAATATTATTAAAAAAAGAAATTGTATGTTTAATGAATACTTACACCTGGTGAAGTGCGACTAACACTAACCGTTGAACGAGTTTTAGCACGTAATTTGCCTAATTGATTTTCAGCAAGTTCAGCACGTTCAGCTGAATCCTCTTAAAAATAATAAAATTTAATATAGTTTTAAACGAATTTATTTTTATTTTTCATTTCATACCAAGTTCAGTTTGAACTTTTCGATATTTAGCCAAATTGAGAGCGGCAATTTCCTCTAAAAACAACGAATTTTTTCGTATATTCGAACAAGAAGATTAATAAAAAAAAGCAATTATTAATACGAACCAGCTTCTTCAACTTGTCGTTTGTAAATTTTGATCTTGCTTTGTAATTTTTCTGAGAGATCTTGTAAACGCAATTGATTTTTACGATCTTCTTCAGCTTGAAACGCTAATTCTTTTAATCGTCGATCATTCTTGCGTAATTCTTTCAATGTTTCTTGATGACGATGTTGTTCTAATTCATTTTCATTTTCTAATTCATGAATCTAAATTAGAAAAAGAATATTTTTAATTTTTATTCTTTCTATTCTTGTGTATACATACACGTTGTTCAAGTTTAATAATAATACGTTTGCCACCTTTGAGTGCATTCGATTCGGCTTCGTCGAGACGTGTTTGAAGATCTTTAATTTGTTGTTCAAGACCTTTACGAAGACGTTCAATTTGAATTGTATGTTCTTGTTCTTGGCGTAATTCTTCAGCAAGACGAGCAGCGTCAGCAGCTAAAAAGAATATTTTTCAATAGAAATAAATTTCTTGTAAAAAGTGCTAAAGTTCTTGCACTGAAATTTCGTCGAAATTTATGAGCTTTATGATGAAGTTTAATCTGATGTGAAAAATTATTAGCATCGACATATTTCAAACAATAGAATCAAATAGGAGTGTTCAAAGATTGATATGAAAAATTAACAAGAATTTACAGATTGTTTCAATATAAATCGAAAGAGAACATATCATAGTTCCTTTGTTCAGAACTTCAAGTTATTTTTGCGACATTATTGTTTAAATAGAAAATTCTTTAGCAAATTTCAATTCATAAACTGCGACTAATTTTCAAAGTATTTTAAATTAGAACTAATAGAATCTGACAATTATTTTTGAAATCGAACAAGTAAAATTGATTATATATATATATATATCTAATATAAATCATTGATAGAAAAATAAGTTCTCTACAATAAACAGATATGATCCTTAAGAAATCATTCTTTAAAACTTGATGAACACTAATTTTATCTATCTTACCAGCTTTCTTCGAGCGTTCTTCACTGTTCTTAAGTTCTGCAACAGCTTCATCTAAATCAGCTTGCATAGCAGCAACAGCTGATTCAAGTTGTCGTCGTTGCGATGATAAATTAGCATTGATTGTACTGATTTCACTAATACGATCAGCCGCTTCATTTAATTCAGTTTCAGCTGCTTTACGTGCACGCTCAGCTTGTTCTAAAGCAGTACGTAATTCTTCGAGTTCACCGATAATAAGATTAGCACGACGTTCAGCAGCAGCAGCAGCTTCACGGGCTTCATCACGTTGTCGTTGTTCATCTTCGATTTGTACTTGTAATTCAGTAACTGTAACTTGTATTTTCTTAAGTGTTTTTTGTAAATCAGCATTGCTACGATTTGCATGATCAAGAGCTACTTCAAGTTCATTGATATCCGATTCAAGTTTCTTTTTCTAGAAAATTAAAAAGCAATGAATATATATTTAATTGAAAATTAAAAAGAAAGATTTGATTCTTACCTGTTTAAGTGCTTCAGCTTTTGAACGTGTTTCAGCTTCTAAACTAGCTTGCATTGATTCAAGAGCACGTGCATGATTACGGCGTGTAGTTTCAAATTCTTCTTCTTTTTCATGTATACGACGATCGATTTCTTGACGAACGGTACTTAATTCCATTTGAACACGCAAAACTTTAGCTTCTTCTTGCTCAAGGGCTGATTCAGCTTCTTCCAAAGCAGCTTGTAATTCTTCCTTTTCTAATTCAGCACGTTTACGAGCTTTGTCTAATTCATGAACACTCTTGCCACCTTCACCTAATTGATCCATAAGATCCTATAAAAAAAAGACGAAGAAAATAATTTTAAATGTAACTTTAATTTTTCTTTTTTTTTTAATTCTATACTTTAATTTCTTCGGCCAAGTTCTTGTTTTCTTTACGAAGTGCTTCAATTTGTTCGTGTGACTCTTCGTATTGTGTTTTAAGTTTGAATAATTCAGTTGAATAATGACGGGATTCTTTTTGTGATGCTTCTAATTCAACTGTAATATCTTCACATTTTTGTTTCCATTCATTAATTAATTTATCAAATTGTTTTTGTTTCTTGTCCATAGCAGAAGCATCTTAATAGAAAAAAGCAAAACAGGATAAATGAGTTTTCCCCTCTACATAAGATGATATTTAAATTAACTTACTGGCATTAGCACGTTCAACATCAACCATAAGATCTTCAACTTCACCTTGTAAACGAGCTTTAACTTTTTCTAATGCATTGCATTTGTTTAATGCAGCTTCGACTTGTTCTTCAGCTTCAGTTAATTTAGCAGCTAATTTACGTTTAGCTTCTTCAAGTTCTTCAGAACGAGCCAAGCCTA
This sequence comes from Rotaria socialis, assembly GCA_905331475.1. Taxonomy (NCBI): domain Eukaryota; kingdom Metazoa; phylum Rotifera; class Eurotatoria; order Philodinida; family Philodinidae; genus Rotaria; species Rotaria socialis. Next base: position 57,576 of record CAJNYU010001011.1, on the reverse strand, counting down.
TAATAAAAACATAAGATTTATTGATTAAATGTACAACAATGCACATAACTATTCAATTTGTTTGATTTATATTCTTGTGAAAAAAAAATCAATAACAACGATTTCTATTTCGAACTACTCAAGAATAAAATATATTTAATTTCTTTTAAAAGTAATCAATACAAATGATTCCATTGTTCACGTCTCTGATACTACCAAGTTAAAAGATTTCTACAAGTAATATTATTTTTACCTTCTGATTCATAACGGGATCGCCATTGTTGAACTTCAGCATTGAGTTTGGTAACTTGTCGTTGAAATTCAGTTCGGCCTTCTTGCTCTTCTTCAAGTTGTTCACGTGCTTGATCAAGATCAGCAGTTAAATTACGTATTTGTGAATCTTAAAGAAAATTTTTGAAAACGTAGATAATATGAAAACGAAAACTTAATGGACACTTACTAACTGAACCTTTACCACGTACTTCTTCGTCTAAAGCCCGTTTAGCTTCATCAGCTTGTTGTTGTAATGTGACTTTTACTTTTTGTAATGAACTAACTTGATGTTCAAGTTCTTCAATTTGTTTGACTAATTCTGAATTTTCAGTTGTTAATCTTGATCTTGAGCTGCTAAATTCATTGATTTGTTTGTGGCTATCTTCAAGTTTAATTTGTATATCACTTAATTGTTGTTCAAGTTGTTTGGAAAGTTTTTCAGCTGCTGCTTTTCCTTTGTGTACATGTTCAACTTGAGTACGTAAATCATCAAGTTCCGATTTAACTGTTTGTTTTTCTTTTTCTAATTTATTTTTTAATTTTTGTAATTGATCAATTTGTTCTCCCATTTCTAAACGAGAAGCACATTTGTTTTTCCCGACATCAATTATAATTATCTAAGAAAATTTTTTTCTTACCATTGACAGCATCCTGATGTTTCTTTCGTAATTGTGCAGCTGTTGCTTCATGTTGAAGATTAGCTTCTTCTAAATCACGACGAAGTTTAGCTAATTCACCTTCACGTTTCTTGTTCATTTCAACTTGTGTTGTTGTAGCACCACCGGCCTCTTCTAGTCGATCGTTCATTTCATCGATTTCTCTTGCTAAATCAGCTCGTTGTTTTTCTGTTTTCGTTCGAGATTGTCGTTCACCTTCAAGTTCTTCTTCTAATTCTTCAATACGTGCTTGTAATTCTTTGATTTTCTTGCCAAGACTTGTTGCTTGTCCTTGTTCATCTTCAAGGCGTCCACCCATTTGTTGAATTTCTTGATCTTTACGTTTAAGATTTTCTTCTAATTCACGTTTTGATTTATCCAAGTCTTCCATACTGCCTTGTAATCCTTTAAGATCTGTTTCTAATTTACGTTTTGATTTATCTAAATCGGCACGACTTTTCTTTTCACGTTCTAAACTATCTTCTAGTTCATCTAACGTTTGTTCAAGTTTTGATTTGAGCTTATTTAAATGATTGACTTTATCTTCTTCTGCTTGTAATTGTTCAGTTGTTTTATTGTTTTGTTCGTCGAGACGTTTACGTTCACGTGTTAATTTAGCAATTGTTTCATCTTGTTGTGCCATTTCATCTTGTAATGTATGAATTTGATTATCACGTGTTTTGCATTCATTTTCAGATTTTTGTAAATTTAAACGCATATCATCAAGATCTTTCTTCAAACCATCAATATCATGCTCAAGTTTTTTACGTTTATTATTTAATTCACTTGACGCTTCTTCTTCCTCAGTCATACGATCTTCCATATCTTTAATTTGTTGTTCAAGATCAGCTTTTTGTGTAACTAAACGTGAAAGACGTTCTTCAACTCCAGCGGTATTTGTTCGTTCAGATTCCAATTGTAAATACATATCATTTTTATCTTAACAATAAAACAATTTTTGTTATTTACTAAAAACAAAAGAATTTAAATTAATAAATACCTTTAATTAACTTAGCATTGCTTTCTTCAGTTTCTTTACGTAGTTTTTCTTCTTTTTCAAAAGCTTCCTTAAGTGCTTTATATTCATCTTCAAGTTTTTTCATATCTTCTTCTTGTCTTGCAATGGATAATAAAGGTTTAACTTTAGTATATAATTTCCACCATGGCCAATTACGTAATGATAAATATTTACGAACATTACGTTGTAAGACTGACAATGCAATACGTTGTTCTAACATTTTTTTATATTCTTTTCGCATAATATAGCCACGAATTTGACCTTGTAATGTTGCAATAATCTTTGATAATGCACCATCACGCATATCTTCAAGTTGACCTAAAACACCAGCTTTGAAGAATACTTTTGTTGTACCACATCGATATAATTCATCAGATAATTGAACTTCTTTGAGAATGTTTTCCGTTGCTTTCTTAGCATCAACAAATCCTTTTGGTATAGCATTTGGAGCCAAAATAGAATAACGCTGTTTGAATTCAGAATAGATCATACGATTGGGAAAACCTTTACGGCAAATACGAATGCCTTCAAGTACACCGTTACAATGAAGTTGATGAAGAACCAAGTGTGAATCAAGTACTCCTCCAGTTTTGATTTCATTCGGAATAATACAACGAACGAAATGAGGATGAGTTTGTTTCAAGTTAGCCATCAATTTGTTCAATTGTTCCTGAAAAAATAAATAAATTAAGTCTACACTATCACAATATAATCAGGATGTATATGCTATAAAAATATCAGTAGAATATCTTTTCAAAAATTTCATACTTTTCATATTGGATTTTTTCGAAGTTTTCAATGCTTTATAATACTTAATCTAATTACTATGAAAAGTATTCAAATTGATTGGAAGCGTTTCTTTATGAAGAAATTATCATTGAATGTTATGAATGAAACTAGTAACTACTATCCTTATTTTTGAAATTGGTTTTTGTAGAGCATTGTCATCATGATTAAAATTACTTTTTTTTTGTAAAGATCTACGAGGACACTCTTTTCATTGATGCATCATTGTTCAATTCGTTAATTCGAGACTTATGGATTATATAGAATTACAAGAATCTATCAATATTCTGACAAGAGAGCAGTCCGTTATCTTATGCCTCTCTACATACTGTATTAAAGCGATAGTTTCTTCAAGAACTGAAGAACATAAAAATGCCTAAAATTTTCATAGTAAACTATTTTAGTTAAGATTTGCCTTCACTCAAAATTCTAAGTTGAAATTCAAGAAATAACTTCTCTCGTGTTTCTGAAGGAACGAAAGTCGACAACGCTCATTTAATCAGTCTAGCACTTGACGCCTTGTCTGAAAGAATCAAAGTTCGTTTAAGTCTATATGAGTCACATTGTTTCGATTTAAAAACGCAGCTATTTTGGTGGAAAATATATTGATTAACAGTATCCTTTATCAAAACATGATTTATTAAAAGATTGTATTCAGTTGAGATTTTAAACTCGTCTTATTCATTTGCATGAAAAATAGTTCAAACAATGCTAAATACAATTTTACTTATGGAAAATGCATAACTACGTCGATCTGACATCATACAAACTATGTTTTGATACCTTGATTGAAATTTAATTATTGAGAAACAAACTTACACGATGAGTAGCTGAAATTGTTTGCATACTGCCACCTTTCTTTTTAACTCCTGTTTTGGCACTGCTACCTTCTTCTTCAGCAACATCAGCAAAGAGATTACATAACATTGCATTCTTCGATTTTGAAAAGAGTGTTGCACTAAAAAAAAAGAGAAAGAGAGAGAGAATGAGTATGAGTATATCAATAATAAGAAAAAAGCTGAGAGTTCAAAATCTTCATTTTGTTTACATACACAGTAGTGTTGATAGGATCTTTATTCTTTTCGAGCCAACCTGTAGCTGTATATGGGACAGAACCAGCATAATGATGAATTTCAAAATTTGCTTCAGCTTTGCCCTTGGCTGGTCTGGGTTTACCGAATTGTGGATGTTTACCCAAATGGTTGTTGTAAAGTTTTTCAACAAATGTTTTATCTGTAGCTTTAGGTACGATACATTCTTCTTCAAGAATGGATAAAATACCCATAGGCTATAAGTTAAATTTATATAGCTAGTAGTTTTAAATAATAGTTTAAAAATAAATATATCAAACCTTCTCAATAAGATCAATACAAGCTTGTAAATCCATACCAAAATCAATGAATTCCCATTGTATGCCTTCTTTCTTATATTCTTCTTGTTCTAAGACAAACATATGATGATTGAAGAATTGTTGAAGACGTTCATTTGTATAATTGATACATAATTGTTCGAAACCATTGAACTAAAATGATTAATATCAGAAATCAAATATATAAAAATCAAATTGAATCACTAATATTTACATCGAAAATTTCGAAACCGGCAATATCGAGTACACCGATAAAATATTGTCGTTTAGCTTTAACATCGAGCGTTGTATTGACACGCTCGACTAACCAGTTAAACATACGCGAGTAAATCTAAGTATAGAAAAGCGTGTACATTAAAACTTCATGCTCAATTTATAATCATTTTACATACCGATTTGGAAAGAGCACCAATTGAGTTAATAACTTGATCTTTATTTTGACCTTTGTTAACATATTCATTACCGACCTATATAAAAAATTCAATAATAATTAATAAATCACAGAAACAGGCATATTTTACCTTTATACGTGGTTTAAGTAAACCTTTGATGAGTTCAGCAGCTTCAACACCAAGAAGATGAGCAACTTTCTCGCAATCTTCTGTGCCTTCAGCTTCGGCTTGTTCTTCACGTGGTCGTTGTTTCCATTGTGAGTTACCAAAATGCATGATAGCTGCTGTACATTTGTACATATTCATTTTTTCTTCCTATTAACAAGAACAGAAAAGAAAACGTTTTATTTCTTATTTATTAGTAAATTCAATATGAACCTTTGTAAAGCCAAGAATATCAAAAGCTTCATCGGTAATTCTCATTTCTTCAGCATCATCAACGTTATCAATGGTAAGCATGCCTTGAGCTACATAATGGTATTTCCCTGGGTCAGTGGTAATAAGACATTCCTCTGAAAATTTAAATTTAAATTTTTTGGTCGACTATGCTTTCGTTTTCTTTTTGATAAATCTTACTGTGAATATCAGGAAAAGCACTTGAGCACATTTGGTAGAAAATGTGATAATTACGTTCAGCTAGAATGAATCATTAATTTTAATTTCGAATGAATATGTTAATTGAATATAGTACCTGGTTGCTAAAATGAAATAAAAATGAATTATTTTAAAATTCAAAAAAAATTTTATGTAACATACTTGAAAAATGACACGAGCTTTCTCAAGTAAATATACTTCAATATCAGCACCAGCAATTTTTCCTGAACTGCCAAAATGGATACGAATAAATTTACCCTAGGAAAATAAATTAACAACAGACAAGTATCCGTTCGAAAGAAAGGAACAGAAATTTTGTCAAACAAAACAACAAATCATAAACGATATATGATAAATATGAGTCAAACATGCACATTCAGATCCAAAATAAAAATAAACCTCAAATTAATAATGCATGCATCGAATAAATATGACTCTTGATTCTTATAATTATTCTCGATTTTCAAACTTACGAATCGAGATGAATTATTATTTCGAGTCGTTTTAGCATTACCAAATGCTTCGAGCACAGGGTTTGATTGAACAATTTGATCTTCCAGAGTCATAGATCTCTATGATGAGGAAATAAACAAGGTGTGCATGCGTTAGGTTAGGTGTGAATGTGTGAAAGTATGTGAGCGTGTAAATATCAATGTGTATGCGATATGCTGTTCAACATGTGTCATGTGAATCGGGCGAAGTGCTCAGATTTGTGGATAAATCAAATCAAATCGGGCTTTAATGCTGTGCTGTTGCTGCGGTTTTTCAATAAACCGCAACTTACGAATCGAGAAGAGTTATTGTTTCGAGTTGTTTTTGCATTACCATAAGCCTCAAGTACGGGATCTAATTATTGGGGAAAAGAGACATTTATTTTTCTTATCCACGATTTGATAGTTTTCTTTTGACTGACGAGAAACTTTTTCAATCTCTGTCCGTCGCAATAGACTCAAACTTACTGGCTGACACAATTTGATCTTCGAGGGTCATTGTTTTCTTTAAAATCCCCACAAATAAAACAAAGAAAATATTATATTAATATGACTGATTATAAAATTATGTGATTGAATGTGTGCAATGATGAAGATATAGACTTTAAATACATTACCTTTCCTTCGTCTTTCTTAGCGCTAGCAGCAGCAACCAACGCAAAATATTGAATGACCTTTTTAGTATTTTCTGTTTTTCCGGCACCTGATTCACCTGTAATCAACATCGATTGATTTTCACGCTCTAAACAAAATAATATAATACCATTTCATCGTTTGTTGTTTTTTTTCTCTTTATTTTAGCAAATAATTGGTTATTTAATTGATCTGACATTTATTTTTATTACTATTTACGAAGCATCGAGCTTCTTGATGATTAATTTATTTTTGCCTATCATTTGCATCTAAATAATAGACAGGATCAGCTCGTTTATAAATGTCTCGCATTCCTCATGTATATGTATATGTATATATTATATATGTTGTACGTGGTAGAATCTATTGGATGCTTGATCATTTCAGAAAAATCTTTTCTTCTCATATGTCTTTTCTCATACTCGTCTTGTTTGACGTTCTTATTGATCGATAGTGGATAGCCTTGTCGTCTGCTCCCACGTACTGTATAGAATAACTAGCAAAAAAAGTGCAACTATGTTTAGAGTACTTTGTAATCAAAGTAAATGTCAAAGCATATTCTGTTATTTCATATGGTGCTATAATTATATATGTGAGGGTGTATAATGATGAACATTTGAGGAAAGATTAAATTGTTTAGACTAGAAAAAAAAACAACTTTTTGTTTTTACTTACCACGAAGCATATTTGAATATGCATTATCAGAAATAGCATACAAATGTGGTGGTACTTCAGTACGTTTTTTACCACGGTACATAAGTACAACCTTCATTGTATAAATTGGTAAACGTTTGTATGGATTGATAGCAACGCAAAATAAACCTGAATAGGTCTAGAGTATAAAATAATTTTCAAATGTATAAAAAGACAAGATTATTATTATAAAAAAAAAAATTTTTTATACATACATAAATGAGCCATCGCGAGTATCGATCACGTAAATTAGCCAAGACCGAAGCATCATTCAAATAAGTTAAGTTAGCCATATCATCACAGCAAGTGAATTTAGGTGGATTCATTTGCTGAACATCATCTTTTTTCAAAGTAAGACTCTAAATATTAAATAAGAAATTTTGTTAGATACATCTTTTTTTCAATTAACTCTATTTGATAACTGTACATACATCTCCTTTATCGGTTTTAACTATTACTTCTTCGCCTTTAGTATCAGTAATTTCAGCAGCAACGAAGGATTCCTTTGCATCAGGTGCCCAGCATTGCTTTTTGCCATCGAAAGGTTGAGATTGAAGTTTAAGACGCTCTTCAGGTGGTAGAGCCAAATATTTCATTGACTCTTTTAATTCCGGATCATTTGGATCATAGATAAGGCTAATAAAAAGAAAAAAGCAACAACATTGTTTTATCATCAATTCATTTTCATTTATATGTCTTACCCTTCGATCGACATGATTATTTATTGATTATTTTGAACAAAGATGCTCAACACGAATAGAATCTAAAAGTACACATGCGTTATAATTAGCTAACTTGTTGATGAGCTATTGCCTTTATTTGCCTATACCTGCTAAAGGGTGAAACTCGCCTAGTTTTTATTTGTGCTAAACGACTGTCTTGTCGGATAACAAGTAGTTATATACACTCTCTTTTTTTTGTCGTCCGAGAAGAAACAAATCGTCGACAAGAAATAGCTCTAATTTCTTCTCTCTTATCCGTATTTTTTCTTTTTATCCCAATGATGATATCAAAAATTATTGCGTTGGTTGGCCGAACCAAAGCGGATATATCTCCAAAATTGGCAAATATTCTCGGACGAACCATAATATTCACTTCTTTTTTCCTCTCTGTCTCGTTCTATATATCTCTCCTCTGCTCTCCTCTCCTCTCTTCCCTTCGTCGACGACCACTGGTACTGGTACCAATAACTATAGCACTGCTTACATTCCATCAAGAGGGTTGAGCTAGACGGAAAAAGAAGAAGAAGAAGAAAAAAAAAAAGAAAGACTCGCATCCATCTCCTTTTTCGTCAGATATTTATGGAAGTGCATACTGCATGTAGTAGAAAAATTCCTGGAGGTCTCTTATGGTATTATTGTTGCAGCGTGTATACATTGTACATATATAGTATAAGCAAACAGGCGCATAGAAAAGAATAAATACAACTCATTCTGTCTCAAATGATCCATTATTTGATGCATGCAAATACAACGCTATCAGTTTGTCCGCTTCAACCAAGCGAGAAATATATATTATGTATATTACTTATTTCTGTTGCTAATAATCCAACTCAAGTTTTAACCCTGAAATAAGAAATAGATCTTAACCGTAACCAGAAAAGAAACATTAGTTATCCATTCTATAAACAAATAACTGTTGGCAACCGAAAAATCTGTCAGACGTAAAATATATCACCAAAGTGTACTCAAACATTAATAGATCATTTATTGATTCAAATACTGATAAAACAAGGTCTTTGGCAACCGTATAGAACAACAATATGTAATTGAATATTAATTCGCCCTATCAAAAAAAGAGGCTCTAGCAATTCATTAACATTTTTCTGGCAATCTCAATCGACTTTGATCAAAATTATGTTACAATATACCAGTACATTATCACTATTTGCACGCAGCTGCTAATCAATCATGTCGGCTAACAGTTGCGCCTTAGAAGAAGAAAAAATATTTATGCCAATGCATCTCACTAACTGTTTTGCTATAGAGCATTTGTATCGTTTTGATAAGACTATGTTCGGAAACAAGTATTACTTTATTTAGATGTCTTTTTTGCACTACAGTTAATTATAACCAAGGAAATAACAAATAGTTCTTCTGGATTTGGTTTTTTGAGTAGCCTTGGCAAAATTATTTGTAGTCTGTAGCAGATTCTAACGACGTTATTAGCCTGTTGTGAAACAGTTTTTTTCTGACATTTGCCTGCTAATAAACGATATCAATATTATTGATATAATAAAGATGTTTTTTTTTCATATATTCTTCTTAATTCTTTGGCAACTAATTAACTGGAACGTTCAGTCGAGGATATAACTTTTGTTTATAAAAGTTCTAATACTAACTATAGTGTTAACTCAATCAAGAGTGCAAATGTTAAAAAATTTATGTTATCCACTGATTATTTGATTATCGAATATACGAACTAAGAAGTGTTGAATATTCTTCTGTCGATATCTTGCGGTAAATTGCTAAGAAGAAAAAAAATGACACCACATAAATCTGAAGCTTGGTTTATTTTTACACGATGAAAAACACATATTCTGATTACGCAATAATTGAGATTAGTACATATTATCCAAGCAAACAATGATCTTATGTCTATTATTCTAGTACTTTTTTGCACCACAAGTTTTATTTTAAATATTATTATCTTATGGCAAGTATCTTTAAATGCCCACCATTAATCTAATTAGAAAAGCAAGCTTTGTTGACACTCGAGTCCTGAAGTATGATTATTGATAGATAGATCTACACTCAATAACCATTGTTATGTGTTATTATCATCATTGTCGATCTGTATATTAGTAAACTGTTCGAATAAAATCTGTTTGGAAATATAGATCACTGTGCTTATATATGCAGTACTTGTCAACAGATATTTCTTTTTTTTTTCAATAGATATCCATTAAAATTAGCATAAAAATTTTGATTTGTTCATCGTCATTTTTGGAAACTTTGAATGAATATAAAGAATAATCAATTATATAAAAAGATTTTCATCATAAAAATTTTTTCTAGCAAATGAAATTAAGAGAATGAAACCGTACTGAAAGCACCTTAGTGTTGTCGTCTACACTGTTTATCGTCAATTTTGGTATCTTTACAAAAATTGACGAAAACAGTAAGAAACAACTTGTCATCAGTTCGTCTAACATAGAGATGTTCCAAGGTCGTCCATATCGGATGGTTTAATAATTCAAGATGTCTATTACTCGCAGTCATCCCGAACTTGACACACCATTGTCATAATCAGTACCATATATTTTCATGGATCTATCGATTCAAATTATTTTAAAAAGAAAGTTCTGATCATTATTAGCAATTGAAATTTATCGGTTAGATATGTTACAAGAAAAATAAAGAAACGACCATGATTGATAAATTTACTTGGTGTTAAACTAATGGAATAGACATATGGATATAGTTACACAAACACATTAGTGAAGGGAAGCTGAGAAATAGAATGAACAACAGTACAAGTAATATATAAGACAACTATCATAATCCATCTTGAGAATAATCAATACACATAGCTATAGACACTATTTTCATAATCTGAACTTTTGTCCACTATAGAATTTAACTCTTTTTTCTTTTCTTTTAGTAGCTATGACTCGCACAATAATATAAATAAGAGAAATTCATTTCTAGAAATGAATAGAACACAATACACGGTAAATGCTTCTCTGTACATGATATATTGTAATCAATAAGTTATCAAGATTAACTGACACCAGCCTATAAGAAGTTTCGTTATTCTAGAAAGAAAAAGAAACATATTTTTTCAACAGACCGCAAAGTTATTTCTTAGTTGGAAGAAGTCTACAAATAAATTAATTTCAATCTTATGTGATAAAACAATCTGTACGATGTTAATATACTAGATGAATTCATTTACATTCGTCAGTGAACATTGTACAGAAGTGCCTCTTTCAATAATTGTAAGTCAACATTCATTAGTTTTACTCAGCATAAGATAAGCAATAGTGAATAACAAACCTAAAATAGTCAAAAACAAAACTATCATAATATTTGGTATCATCAGTCATGCTGAGATTTTATTTTTTTTTTGTTAGAAAAGATTAGCCAGTCTACCTAGTAAAAACTGTTAACAATCTCCTATGCCATTCATCTGACTTTATCAAATAACATATGATAATGTTAGAAAAATAGTCATCATTGTGAGAGGAACTTCCCATAGAGATTTATCCTTTACTATACTTATTAGCAGCATGAGAATCTATTTATTACCAAAATATAAGATTAAATATCAAAATGGCAATTCATAATTCTTTATCGTTAGTTAATTATACGTAAACATATTGAAAGTTTTCTTATATTAAAATAATAGTAACAAAAAAGAAAGCAAAACAAAACAAATTCACTCTCTCATACTAAAAAGAAACGAACAAACAAACAAATCTATTTGCACACATTAATCTCTACAAACCGATGGCATGTCTCACATTGTACAGAACAACACCATATAAATTTACAATTACATTTTTCTTGAATATATTTTCTTATCGTATTATAACCTCGTCCACAACACATTGTTACGCAATTATCAGGTCCATGACTTGTTCGATTACATTGACGATCCTTTGTACCTAATGAACCAATACGCGAATTGTATTCACAAAAGTTTGACTCTTCAAAATAAATTAAATCATCTTTAGTTGGTCCAACAAAACGACGATCCCGCGAACGTAATTCTCCTAAACGACGTTGATAACGTACTTCAATAGCACCATCATATTTTTCTTTTAACAATCCACCAACTTCACGAAACGTTGGTAATTGTTGATAACATGTTCGAAGACTAAATACATAACGATATTATTGGTATCTTTTTGTTTTTGTAAAAATTTACCTGCATGAACCACTAACTCCATGACATTTACAAACAACTCGTGTTAACCGATAAACAGCCTTAATACAAATAGCAATTAATAAAAAAGGAAATCTATTTTCTTGCAACTTACTCTTCGTCCAACTTCATTATTATGTAGATTCATTTGACGTCTTAATTTGCCAGATTTGAAAAATTTTATTTTTCTTCTTGCGTAAATCATCGTTTGATTTGAATTTATTAATGAATCATATGGAATTATAGGGTCAAATTCTTTTTCTGGTGTATCAACAAAATCTCTACTAAATCGATAGCCATAATCGATATTATCACCACATCTAGTTATAAAACAAAATCCATTTGAAATAATAAATAATGGAAGCATATTGTTTTTAATCTACTAACCCTCCCCATGACCAATCTCGTGGTAAATTTTTCGGTCGAGCAGATCGACTACATGTACATGATTTTAATAAGCCTTGTTTACATGCTCGACTTACAGCATATGTTACACCAGCTGAAAACATTGCATGAGCCAAAGCTGTTTCTCGATTCGCTAGATTGTAAAGTGTGAAACAAAATCAATTTTTATCGAACTAACATTATTTACCATGATTAAGAACTGGTCCAAATACAGAGCCATCTTTTACTGTTGAACAATTCCAATGACGATCTTGAAATTGATATTGACATTCTTCGATACTTTTACTTGCACCTAGACAAAAGCAAACCATTGCTCATTTGTAACTCTGATCTATCATTAAAAAGAAAGCAGTAAAATACCTTGAATAACAATTGGCATATGATCTGCATGTAATAAACATATCTGTTTTTGTCCTGTAGTTAAATTCTTTAATATTGATTGACAATATTGTGATGAATCTTCATTAATTTCATATTGGCTTCCAGAATTCAAAAATGTATATGGAAACACTTTATGGTCATTGCCTTCGTGAACACCAATATTCCTGATAATACAGGTATAATTATCAATATTATCATTTCATCTATATGTTTAACTTACCACCAAAGATTATATTTAGACACCCCATCGATCACTTGACATGAATAAAACAATGAATACAAAAGAACACTTATAATCATCATCATCATTTATTCTACAACAACAACAACAACAAAAATGAAAAGAACAAGATACGATATGAACAAAGTGGCCTATTTAAAACGATATTCATCGATCATATGTAGATAGGTGCCGATCGTCAACTGAATATGGGCGGCAAATATATAACAAACAATTGTATTTAGTTAGTCAAGGTCAACAACACTCAACACTAATCGTGTCGATCGGTCATTTTTGATTTTTATTTGTCACCAAAAGGAGCAACGTTAGAAAGATTACGCAAAGTTTTATTGATCATAACCAGCGCTGTATTCTTTTTATCTCTCACGAAGTTACACATGGTCAATCAACAAAAGAAAAACTGTCAACAAATGTTAACACCTTTTTTTTGTTCTTTCTTCTTAGAATATCTTCTTATGACATAAACATCTTCCATAACGAAGAATCGTTAATGACATATCTGCATAATTAAAAAGCTAACATAGTTCGGAGGAGACGTCATACATTCATCAACTTACCCTGAGCATATATACTTCCAATATACGCGTCTTTCTCTTTTTTTTCATGTACTAGATGAAAACAAACATTTATTCTATAGATGTAAAACAATTTTCATATACGTATATTGCTAGCTTTCAATATATGTACACATATAAAAAGGGAAAAAAAGAACGAATCGTTTGATCATCATTACGACATAGAAAAGAAAACTTCAGTCTCAAGGAAAAAATAACACAAGACAAAAGTTCATACTCATTTATATAGAAATCTTTCTTCATATATCATGGCGACTCAATTAATATACGTATATACATACGTATATAAAGACAGAGAGAGAGAGATTATTCAGTTAAAAAAACTGATTGTTGACTTGTTCATGTTCAGCATTTTATCCGGTTGAAAGAACATGAGAAGAGAAAAGAAAACAGATTCACACCTTTTTGTTTTTTTCTTTTATTAAAAATAAAAACATTCATGTTCAATGATAATTGTTTCTCACATTTACATAAATTTTCTTAGTCATATATGTATGTTAGATATCAAATTTTCTATTCCAAAGCAACGGTGTTTTAATCAATGACAAACAAATCTGTTTAGAATTGTCTACTTTCATGCTAAATTTAAATCGATCACTCAAAATTGTGTGTATTCAGGGATATGGATAAGACCAAGGTTTAATTACAAATAGACGAAATCAATTTAATATGATAGAGTTACAAGAGTAATCTTCTATAAAATAATTTGGTTTCTATTTGACATAAGCGAAGAACTGAATTTTCTTCGATTTTATAACTATAATATTAATAATAAAGTATACTTACCAGCTATTTAGCTGTATTGTTGCTGTTTGATAAGTAGAACGATATGTAATATGAATGAGAATAGCTCGATGAATAGTGATAATAGGAGATATTTGTTCAACTCTTTATGTTTATATACGTATGTGTCGACTTTCTTCGCTTCTCTTACTCTATTTCTTTCTCTATGTTTGTAGTTATAACTTCTTCGCGCTTAGTCTAGTATCTACAACATATCTAAGATGAAATACAGATCCATGGAACAAGAGAATCGATACCAATGTCACTAAAACAAGAAATCCCGATTGACATGAATATTTCGACGTGATATTTGATTTCTGGTTTCCTGCATCGAGTTATTTTTCATAATGATGAAGATTTCCAGAGGCAAAAATATGTTAACAAGGGTGCGACCTTGAGATAGAGAAAAGACATATAATGATTTGACATACAACATTCGAACATAATTTTGTTACCGATACTTATATTATCACACATGCCACTATTGATAAGAAAAGATAGTTGGTTCTTTTTTCTGAGACTGAAGATAAAATCTTTTTCGATATTGCTTCAATAGGGATCATTTTTCTTTCATTAGTGTCTGTCGATCTTGACTACTAGTAACTTCTAATTGATGTACATGGTCGACAATAATTATCTGTGCTTATATTAGGTTTACTATAATTATGATTACGATTTGTATTATTATTATTATTATTATTAGTAGTAGTAGTAGTAGTAGTAGCACTAAATAGTATTCTTCTTTTCTTTTTCTATTAATACTATTACAATATGCATGAATCTTATATTAATAAAAGGCAAATACTAGTATTATATTTGTTATAAAATTGGTTTGTTCGTCGGCAAAGAATGATTGACTTCCGAAAGGTCATCATTGATTTATTTTCTCTATTCTTACTTTCTATTAAGAATGATCAGGGCAATATATTCACTTAGAGGATTTTCTACTTTTTTTATGCTTCTACAAGGAAGAAATAATCTGTTTATCATTTTCAGGTAGAAAAAAAATGACAGGAAAGAAAAGGTCGCCAATACTTGATTTCGAATGTCAAAAACTAACAACTAGTCTTTTTACTTCGATGATGACGATGATCAACTCATAGAATCTACACACTAATGAATCACAAAGAGATATCGTTATCCTGCTTTTATATTTTGTTTTTGTATATTAGCACAATACTTATGTATAAAGTCTGCTGCTCTTTGATTGTCATCGTATCTCTGTTTTTACTTCTGTGCTAATGATGATAAAACAGAACCACGTAGAAAACAACAGAATGTTTATATAATTATTCCAATGGAAAAGCAGATACAATTATATTTAAGTTAAGAGGTGAATGACTAAATGATGGAAAAGAACTGTCTGAATGTAGCAATAAATAGAGATAGATATTTTCGAGTAGAAACATGTTGACATTAAATGAATACAATCTTGCAAAGTTTCGTTGTAAATTTCAATCAGAATACAAGTATTATGAGTATATTAAAACAACATTTTGATGAGAAAAAAATTATTGAATTTAAAAATATCTTATGCCATCATAGAATTAAGTAAAGGTTTAGTTAAATGATTTTCTACTCTGACTTACTCTTTATATATTCTTCGTAGTATTACATGTTTTTATTTGTAATTCAATTGACTACTTGGATCTTACAAGTATTCAGGTTTGTACAAAAGATAGAGAGAACGAGGAAAAATAAAATACATGAAGTATCAAGAAGTTAAAAGATAATGAACCATCTAAGCAATTTGACGAAAAAATGAATAGGAAATATTTCGTCAGTAAAGTAAGAAAGCACATGAGAATACATAACGAAAACATTGTTTCATAGTATGTTATGAGTAGAAAATTCTTCAAACATGTTTCCAAAAAAATGACTTTTCAAATAGCCTGACGTAAGACATGAAACATAAGCTAAGCAGAGATAACAAAGCGATTAGTGATAAAGAATCAATAGGGGAAAATGGGATTTTATCTACCTCAAAAGTAATTCATAGTACAGATGGAAAATAGATGGAATACGTACTCCAGGATTCACACTCTCCCTTCCTTTGAAGAAAATTTAGTAAAACAATTCAAGTAATAGTCAGGCACACATCTAGTCCTAATTCAACTCTACTCATAGGCGAAATTAACCAATGTAGAGTTGGAACAATAGCAAAGAGTCTTATCTATGATAGAATGATGCTGCACAAATCTTCTTCATTGATACAATCTTTTCATAGACATCTGTTTATTTAATTGTGTTTTTGTATATATATATATATTAAGATCAGTTTATTCTACGTAGTATTAGCTAATCATCTATATTTTTGACAAGCACACTTTAAGAGTTCTCTGATTATTTGAATTTGACCTATCATCATTTCTCCAGAGATATTTCGTTCCTGACTATTGTGAGAAGTATAGAAATATAGACGAAAGATCGATATCATTATTTTGCTGTAAGTAGAAGAAAATTTACAAAGAAAACACTACAAATTGTATAAAACGAAAAGAAATAAATTTATAATTGAATGGGAATATGCCTGCCAGTTCTCATAGTGCTAAACATATTAATCATGTTAACTGTTAGTGCAGTATTTTTCTACTGCATTCCATCATTTAATCTCATTAGATTTGAGATTTTGAATTGAAGGGATGCTGATCAATTCTATTGTTAACTCAAATTTACATATAAATCGTTTGTAATAGTTTCGTAGTTAGAATATTACGATCATCGAAATACATATTCACTTCTACGTAGATACAAATCAATCTATATTTCACATCAGTTGTATAAATTGATTGTGTTCTACATCGATCAATATTGTTATCAAATACAATGTTCTTGTAATTTATTATAAATCATTTCAGTGATAGAATTTATAATTAATTATTCGAAAGTTCATTTACAAGGTTTAATAACCGACGACTTATTTCAGCAGTTTAAAAATATGACTTGATCTCATTAGACCAAATAAGAGTGTCATATCTGTCTCTTTACACAATTACTCATTGGACTGAATATGTTGTGTCATATTAGTATTAGCATTTTACAAAATACTAATATTTGTGTATTAGTATTCATCATTAAAACAAATAATTAATTCAGCATTATTGGCGTTAGAATTAATTATTTGCAAAGTGCTAGCGTTGAGTTAGCATTATTTTTAATTGTAATGCATATACGTACTATTTGCACATGTACTGTGTGCAGTACAGGTTCGAAACTTCCTGATCGCAGTACGAGATGATTCTATCACTGAAAACATCTTTTTTTCTAAAGAGGATAATATTGTTTGATTATTTGAATTTCTGAACTCATCGAATTTGAGAATTGTTTCTCAGTAGTTTTGAAATTAGAATTAAAAATGTAGACAAATTATTATATTAAACTTTAGATCTTTGGTATAAAAGGGGCATACGAATTCTAATACGACAAGTCTACATAGAATAAAATATTGTTTTGCATCTTTTACTTAAAAGATATATTTTTATCTGCCAAAAATCAAACTGGTTTCATTAGATATTTCTCTACGAGGGATTAGTTCTTCCCCAAAAATATCAGCTGTTCCAATATTTTGTTCTTCTCCACCTACATAAAAACTGATGTTTAGAATTACATAGCAATATTCATCGTTAAAAAGCACTTTAAAATAAATCGATTAACCTTGGATCATTTTTCATAATATTTTTAATCGATTACAATGAATAAATATTTCTTATTGGATTTCATATCCGATTTCACTACATATATTTTACGTATTTTTTTATTTTGATGAAGAACGTTACCTGCAAATTTCCTTCATAGACACTCCTATTTTCGTCAGCATGTTTATGATTGCTATATTGTTACTTCAATTGAGCATTGGTGTGTACAGTCAAGGTGTATATGATCCTGCGACATTTACAGAATCTACATGTTCAGACAATAATCAATGGACAGTTTGGTTTGACTCAAATGATCCTAATTTAACACAAGGTGAATTTGAAATTACTAGTCATATTCAACAAAACTTTCCTCTATTCATGTGTCCAGTACCAGTTGCTATCGAAGTAAATATGAATTTCTTACTTTTTTTTCTCCAATTAGAAATCAAATATGATACTTTTAATGTATTAGAGTCAAACTACAAGTGGTGGATCACCAGTTCAAAGCGGTGATGTATTTCGTCTCAGTGTTAAAGATGGTTTATTATGTTTAAATCAACAGATCGATGCATACAAACAAAAATTATGTGCTGATTATAGAGTACGTTATTGTTGTCCAAAGACAGCTATCGGACAGATATTACTAACAACGTCACCATCTGTGCCAACAGCTAACACTTGTGGCCGTCAATCGATCACTCCATCAACTCAACGTATTGTAGGCGGTGTCGAAGCGGTTCCTCATTCATGGCCATGGATTGTTTCTTTACAAATACGTGATCATTTTTGTGGTGGTACTTTGATTGATACACGTCACGTACTCACAGCTGCTCATTGTTTACCATCGGTAAGTAGCAGTCAACTTCGTATAGTCGCTGGTTTACATCAAAGACAAAATCAAAATACTGGACGCACACAAAATATAGGAGTATCGCGTATATTTATGCATGAACAGTACAATTCAGTTTCCCAAGCACATGATATTGCTATTATTCGTCTAGCTCAACCAGTTCAATTGAATGAATACGTTCGTTTGATTTGCTTACCTGGACCTGATCCACAAGAATCAGCAACAGTAACCGTAGCTGGCTGGGGTACTACATTTAAAAATAGTCCATTAGCAACTACTTTACGGCAAGTCTCAGTAAAAGTTACAAATAATCAAGCCAGTGCAGCTTACTCAAGTAGTTTTAATGTTCAACGACAAATTGGTGCAGGCATACCATACTCAGGTGGTAAAGATAGTTGTCAAGGTGATAGTGGTGGCCCTTTGATGTACAATACCAATGGACAATGGTATCTATCAGGAATAGTTAGCTTCGGAGCTGATTGCGCTCTTCCAAACTATCCAGGTGTTTATACACGTACAAGTGCTTATCTTAGTTGGATTCAAAGTAAAATCAATTCGAATTGAAGAAAAACTAAGAACATGAATCTATAATAACTTTATTATTTTGATTTTTCCATAAATCATATTTGCATGCGTGTGTTATTAAGGATCCATTATTTTTTTGTTTTTCAAAGTCTAAAAATAAGAAATCAAAAACAATTTCAATAATGCATACTTAAGCATCACTAATCCTTAATCAGCAATAATTGATATTAATGGCTAAATTTCGTCTGTTTTGTTTTCACTGTTGAAGGTCAAACGAATACCAATCATCTTATTACAATAGTCAAGTGTTTGTTTAATTACTATTTATTCGGTATTCGTAAATTTAAATCAAGTCAACAATCTTATTTTCTATAATCAGTATTGCCAAATTCCATTCTTTTCCGGAACAATCATGTATTGATCAATTGTTCATACGTTTCAAACCAATGGTTTCGATGCATTAAACATACGTATATTTCAAGCTTTGAAAATATTTTCAGAAAAAGTTCTAAATACTAGTAATCGTTTTATATTTCTTCCTCTATGATCAAAACAAAAAACAAAAAAAAAGCAAGAAAAACAAATCTTTATATAAGAACGACCTATTTGCTGAACGGATTTCATCTCATTGTAACAAGTAATAAAAGAAAACTTGATGAAAGAAAAAAGAGATATAGAAAAGACACTAGCTAAATCGTATGTAAAAGAGAAGAGAAAAGAATTCTAGGAATATATATATATATATATATATACATATATATATAAGTATACTCTAGGTTAGTAACAAAAGTATTGATAATTTCTTCGTTGATGGACATAAGACATCGCAGCCGTTATGATAACCACTGAAACTAACCCTGTTTCTTTGCCAAAGGTAAAAATAAGGCGATTATTTAAAAAAATAATATCATCGTTTACTATTCATTATTTATATTTATTCAATAGGATTTCTCGGTAACAAATCATAATAATTCACCACCTTTAATTATTAATAGCAAGAGTCCCTTTACAGTTCACTATGCTATATGGCCTTACGTTACTTTAATATCTTTAATTATTACAGTTTGGCTTCTCGTTTATGTATCAACAGTACTGTCACGTCGTCATAATCATAGAAATGAACAAAATAAATCAGCTTCATTCTATGCTACACAAGCTGCTAGTACTACTGGTGGATATGAAGCTTCAACAGCAACACCACCACCACCCGCTGATATATGACAATGTCAATCATCTCAAAATTATGTGTGTCAAAGCATGATAAAAATGGAGTACTGTTCGACAGGAGATGGCAGCTTGTTAATGATTCTATCATATAAGATGCTGGTTTTTATGATTGTTTTCTGCTTATGTATGTTCTGTTTTTTTTTCATTCTTTTTTTCTTGGTTCCTTTCTTTTTTGTATATTTGCTCGAAGATTATATGTAAAGATAAATATATGCATATAAATACGATTCTATTATATATCATCACTATAAGGAAAACAAAAAACAACTATTCCCTTGAGATTTATTTTCATAGCAAATTGACTCTCATCATGAATCATTGTATCAGTCAAAAACTTAATAAAATACATAATTATAAGCAATAACATTTCTAAATTATACAAATAAAAACGATTGACTTGAAGAGCTATATTTAATAAGACGTATATGTTTTAATATTTATAGATTCGACGATCTTGTAGTTCTGTGAAGATAATTGAAATTCACTACTGAAGATAGAAAAGAAGTTTTGGTAAAAGCAAATTCAGTAACAGTTGATTGTCACAATAATATTGGCTGGTAAAAATGAAAGCTTTTGAAAAGAAAAAAGCCTACAACATGTAGATATAGCTAATTAATCGATTAACTAGATCGTTACGTTCAAGGTAGAACATAAGTTTTCGCCATAGAGTGCATCGAAAATTGAGTAGTTATTTATTGAAAGAATTATCATCTTCATTATTTATATACTGTTTATTTTTAGAACAAACTTCAACTACACTAACTAATTTTCTATGTGTTTTCTGACAAACAAAAATCTAGCTGAAATTTATTAAATTAGATCGATTACTTTTTTGTAATATGTCACGTAGAAAAACTAGCTTTCTAAATATAGTTATTTATCATCAAAAATGCCAACTACTGTCCTATCAACTGTTTGTTTCTCTGAATAAGAAATTTCATGTTATTTTATCAAATGATTAAATGTCTCTATTGTGTATTGTTTTGTTTTGTCTCTAGAGATTGAGAAAAGATGGCATTGCATTTATATCAATAGGAAATAGAAAATATTTTTCTTATTATTGAGATAAATTCTTGTTGGACATTGTACTCAAGGAATTATATTGGTATGTTTCCTTTGTAAAAATATTGTGCTTACATATCATTATATTTCCATCGGCATAGCATTCAATAATGTTCTAATTGATGAATTTTAAAAGAGATACGGCTCAAATTGTCTTCATTTCCCTGCTAACATATATATTTGTTACTATTGGTTACTGAACCATAGCAGTTAATATCAAATCGATTGTTAGTTCAACAAGTTAGTAAAACTAGTGCATGTTTAATTGTAATTAAGTGTTCTCTTCTGATTATCTATCACTTGAGATTATCTTTGGATAGATATTGAAATAGTACGAACAAATATTAATTCTTTTAGTATCATACATATTGTGTGCGAAGACTATAATAGGATTTCGATTCTCTATTGTTCTCATCATAAATATTCTAATGTCCGGTTTCAATTGAAGCTCTCAACAAATTATTGAAACCCATCGATGACAGTATTTATATTTGATAAGACGTCATTGAATGTTATCAATCAGCAACTAATTCATAGTAAACAACAAATTGCATTGACCTTGCTGCGGGTTCCAAAAATTACCCGGATCCGGATCCGGATCCGGAACCGGAACCGGAACCGGAACCGCCAGTCCGAGTCCGGTTCTTGTTATCAAAGTTGAGATAAAACAGTTCCGAATCCGGATCCGATCTTGTGGTTCGGAACCGTTGTTCTGGTGACGCATTGAGTAAGAATTAGTATATCTTTTTTTTTTGAGAAATTTCTGTATATCGTTTTTATTTATTGTTCATGTCAATTTTTATAGAAGAACAATTTCTTCAAAGGATACAAGAAAAAGAAAAAATAACATAAAAATATCCATATAATATGAAATGTTCATCTGGACTTAATACCAAACTAAATAAGTTTTAAAAGCAATCTATTTCACCATTTTCTCTATCAGCTTCTGAACAAAGAATGTCATTTTCTTTGTTCACCTTTGGCTTCTTTTTTACTGTTGCAGTTGCTAATTGTTCTTGATCATCACATGGCGTGCTGCAAGATGACTCAAAGTTCATCTTTCGTTTCGTTTCAGTTGAAGCAGCTTCGTAACTACTGGTGGTTTAGAAATGTTTTTCAGTAAACTCAAATTTTTCTGTAAGAATAGTAACTTGTTTACTTTTTCTGCTCCAAGAGTAGTACGTTTATCCGTAACTGTATTCTTTGATGATGAAAACAGTCGCTCAATGATTGTATTTGATGCCGGTATAGCATAAAAATCTCGTACCATAGTAAATAGCATTGGAAATTTCAATTTATGTTGTAACCAAAATAACAAAACATGATCGTTTTCATTTAATTGAACGTTGAGCACCATATATTCTTCTAATTCATCATAAGGTGTTATCGATAATTTCAAGTCATTTTTTGGTACATCAAAACATTGTGAAAGAAGACTTTTCGGATTTGTAGATTGAAAATTAAGTTCAGCTTAACGGACATATGTGATTTCATATTTGTTGTACAGGTGATAGATGATGCTGATAGATGACGCTTCAATAGTTCTTTCTTTGTCAAATCAGTAGCTTTTCCATGTAAATCAGGACTGATAGTCAAAATTTTTGAATGAAGGATGTAATAACGTAGTAATGAAGTGAACATCGTTCAAGATCCAAACATTTTGAATACGTTTTTCTAAACAAAAACATCGAATATTTTAAGAAAAAACCATAGAAGCTTTATTACCAGATATATTTCAAAGTGCGCTTACATCTTTTATAATATAAGATAACTCAGTAATTAGTATAAACTATAAACTCTATTTATTCGTCTCCTATTACACTAAAATGACCCCCTGAATGTTCCGTATATTCTTAATTGCATAAATAAGTGTAGAAAACATCTGAATCTTTTAGATTAATATAATACCTAAAAATATTTTGATCTGTTGAATTCCATCATGATCATCAGAATGAAATTTACATTGATTTAATAAATATTGTTTGAAGGGCAACACTTTATATATTGTTGGTTTTGTATCTGAACTCAATTGTTCAATTACTTCCTCAAATGGTTTGAGGAATGAGCAAATATATGAGAGTAAATCCTTATCTATTGATTCATAATCATTCATAAGAGTTCGATTTAAGGGAAACACCAGGTAATTCATCGAACACTAATAAGAAAACATTCATTGTTAAAAATGCACCATTGAATCGGGTATCAGAATATGATTGAAGTTTACGAGAT
Organism: Rotaria socialis; assembly: GCA_905331475.1. Classification (NCBI taxonomy): domain Eukaryota; kingdom Metazoa; phylum Rotifera; class Eurotatoria; order Philodinida; family Philodinidae; genus Rotaria; species Rotaria socialis. The sequence goes on along the minus strand of CAJNYU010001011.1, from coordinate 33,910 downwards.
AATTTTGTTTGTTTATGTGTTCGTCTGGTATGAGATACAATTTTTCGTACATGAAAGAACATTTGCTGAACGATTTCGCATTTATCTGGAGTTTTATATCAGCACACAAAATCTACAAAAGCAAATTTCGAAAATAATAAGTAGTTCTTTAATTTGTCTATATGTATAACCACTAAGTTATTTGTGTCTTTATTTACACTTCCTAGGAGCATTTTACGCAGCGAGTCGATTAAATATTTCTCCTTAAAAACATCATCTAAGGATGACTAAATATAGATGACTATAGTTATCATTATAAAAAATATACGGTTCCAGCGATTCCGGTTCCGATTCCTGATTTGAGAAGGTGAAATTTTTTGGATCCGATTCGGTTTTCGGTTCCAAACAAAGTGGAACCGCAGGGCTCCAGACCTTGGTGTTTGACATTACCTCATAGCAATCCTTTATATCGGTATTTTGATGTACCACGCATGCCTGAATTTTTCTTCGTCAAACCATATAATGATTCTTGTTTTCTTAAATAGCCTATCGCTCAAAGAAGTATTTGTGTTTGTCGACAATACGAATTGTATCTTATTCTTGAAATAATAGCTTTTTCATCTGTAATACTGATGAGACGAGAACTAACTGGTATTATGAAAATCAAATGTCTAACGTTCATGTTAAACGTCGAATCAGTATTCAATGAACTGAACAGCAATTATACTCAAAAAAATTCTACAAGAACTCCAATGAGAATCGATACTTATGAATACCCATGTTGCGAATACCGGGTCATTTCTTGCGGTGAACCGCGGTATTTATCCTTCCTGCGGTAATGGGAGCCGGTAACCTGACCGGTAAAACCGTCGATTTTCATGCGGTTTTCATTACATGGGTATAGTAACTTCTCATAATGATATAAGTAAAACCGAAGAAGTTATTTTTTCTTTTTCATTCCTACGCAATACTAGCAGAAAATAAATTTTATCAATCAGGTACATGCAATGGCGTATACAGGATTTTTAGCGTTATGGGCAAACTTGTGTTGTGTATAAAAAAAGATATGGGCAATTTGGGCAATATTTTTATTGATAGGCAAAACTATTTCAGTCTCAAAAATATCAAAAAAAGNCGGTAATATTCGATACAATCTAAAGTAGTTATTCTTATTAGTCCTTTTTGTTTGTCTTGGTTTTAGTTGTTGGCCAAGCAGAACAAGCCAACGGAACAATTAATATTCGTACACGTGACAATAAACAACATGGCGAATTCACTATCGATGAAGTTATTAAACGCTTTAGTCACTTAGCTGAAACACGTACAAATCATGCTGAAGATGAATTCGCTGGACCATCGGTTGACAGTAATGCTGCCGAAGCAACATCCAAATTGGAAGCTACGAGTATTTCTGAAAGTCATGATGATAAAAAAGAATAAAAACAGACACATTTTATCATCGTCTTTTGTTTCATTTGGAAAGCAGATCCAGTTCGGGTTTGAGTGGTCTATTGTTTCTTTGTTTTGTTTTTCTGTTTTCCGTCACTCATATTAGACATTCAATAAAGCAAGGGTTTCGATACATGTATTTTTGTTGTCTCTTTATTTCATTTATTCGATTAAACTAGAAAACTAGGCAATGTTTTTATCATCTATGTAATGTTTATTTCTTTGTTGAACGGCTGCCTTCATTTTCGTGGGACCTTTTTGTTGTGATTTAGCCGCTTTTTGTGGTTTGTTGACTTTAACACCTGTTTTACCTTTATGAAAATTACCAGGTTTTGCATGAAGTGGAGCCACAACGGGTTTTCTTTTAGTGCTATTTGTATGACGATTGTTATTTGAAAGATGCTGCTGATGTTCATTTTGATGTTTTACTGTCCGATTAGATTTTTTTGTACGAGGGGAAGTCGATAAAAATATCGAACGTTTTTTTGTTATTTTAATATCATCACTTGGATCACCATGGGTGTTATCATTATTGTGTTCATCATCATGATCTTGTTCTGCATTATCGCGAGCATGAATATTATGATGATATTGTTCATGACGAAAACGTTTGTTGAAGGGAGTTTTGCTTCCCATAGCACTGTTGATTGCAAAGTCGAATGCGAGATAAACAGTTACAACTGTTATGACAAATACGATTGAGGCAAGAATTTGTGTGATACGTTTCATTGTTACATATCTCACCATTAGAATTGAATAATCGATGCTAGACTAGAGGAATTGATCAGAGATGAAGTTGAAGTTCCTTCGCATAACTAAAGAAGAAAAAAATCAATCATAAACAAAATAATATAAAATAGAAATATTATTTGAATATGTATCAATATCTAAGCTTCTCTAGTAGAAAAATTCGTCAACTAAAATAACAAAAGATTTTCTATTTATGTTCGGTAAAAGTGAAGAGTTGAAATCATGTTTAATTGTAAGAAGTAAAGAAAAAGAAAGAAAAATATTGTCGTATGATGATTGCTTTTGTTTTTAATCCCATAAACCATTTAATTTCGAAGGCTCTCATTATGCTAACAATATTCTCGGGCGTGAACTGAATAAAAAAATCTACAATATGACGTCAAAAAGTAAAATTATTGATGCGTAACTACCACATTTTCTTACTTTTACATTGTTATTGTAGCATCAACGCATAAGAAGAAATTGCTTTGAAATAATTTTTTTTCTGTTCCTTTTCTGTTCATGAATCAACTAATATAAGAGTAAAGGAAGAAAAATCTTGTGTAGCCTTTTTTCTTTTTTTCTTTTTGCGTTGTATTCTTTTCAATTCATTTCACCTCTGTTACATGCAGGCAACCTATGAAATTTTTTTTTTTCTGTAGATATATACACATGCATGCATGCATGCATGCATCGTCATCGGCTTTCATGGTTGTCAATCTTTTCGTTTTACTCTTCCTTCAGTCTACAGTTTAGCCGAAAGAAATCTTTCGTGCGACCAATTCTATGTGCACATTAATCGTTTGTGTTTTATGAAATCTAATAGTAGAAAAAAAATAAAAGCTCGATGCAACAGGATGAAGTCGTGGATAGCTGTAGGAAACATTTTGTTTTAATGGTGTCCTTGTAGTTCTTCTAAAAAAAGCTGAATTGACATGAATTAAAATTAACCTGACCAAAGAAATTATATAAAATTTATGTTTGTTATTGCATACTTGTATTCTATGGTCTTACTCTAAGTATTTTTCGTGAATATTGACAGTATAGAAGACAGAAGGGATGGCATGAAAAAAAAATATATTTCTATCCATGAAAATACTATATAATAGAACAACAAAGAACATAGACTCGAGGAATTCCAATCAGCCACATATTAAATCTTTGTACATTTACAAAGATGAAAAATTCAAACGTGTATTTTATTTGAAAAAATTATATTTATTTAATTTCTTCATGTCCAAACAAAAACAACGATCTTAGCCTTACGAAAAAAAAAATCAATAAATCTCTGTTTATTGCAGATATGTTTTGGAAAAAATTCGTAATTACACTATTTATATTTATATTAATTCTTCTTTATCGTGCATATGTCGTATTTACACCGGATAAAACCATATTTGAACCGTGTTCATCGACAAACGATAATCATTCGTTAGAATTCCATGAACAACGTCTGCGAACTTTTCAAACGTTACTTCAATTTCAAACAATATCCTATGAAGAAAATAATCAAAATTTTACTGAGTTGAAACGCTGCCGAAATTTTATCAAACAACATTATGATGATTTAATAACAAAATATTCGAAATTTGTTCAACTACATGATATCGCAGAATATTCATTATTATATGAGATTCGAGGAAAAAATTCGAATTTAAAACCATTTCTTCTATCTGCACATTTCGATGTTGTACCTACGGGAAACTTAAGCCGTTGGAAATATCCACCGTTCGATGGTCATTCAGATGGACAATTTATTTATGCTCGTGGTACATTGGATGACAAGTAATATTTCGGTGAATAGGTTTTAGAGGCATCCATTTTTTTGATAAATAATTTTAGAGGAAGTGTTTTTACTATGATGGAAGCTCTTAAGGTATTATGTTGAAAAAAATGCTACTAATTGTATGAAAATTTAATTTATGTGTCGTGTTTTTAAAGAGAAAACAACCCAGTGCTCAGCTCATATATTTTTTTGAATTGAATTTTCTATTTATTTTTAAAATATTATATATCATCTTTCTTTGTATCAATAGGAGTATTTAAATGTGCACGGTCAACCATCTCGAACATTTTACATTGGTCTCACTCATGATGAAGAAGTTGGCAGAGCAGGTGCTATGGGTATTGCTAAATATCTTTCAAAACAACCTTTTGGTCATGATGGCCAATTTGAATTTGTACTTGACGAAGGAACAATTATTCTTGAAGAAGCATTTCCAACTCTACATAATCCTATTGCAATAATTGGTGTGGCTGAAAAAGGCTATATGACTATTGAATATAGTATTAGTCTTCCGCCTGGCCATTCAAGTATGCCAACAGCACCAACAGCGATTGGTATATTGGCGCGTGCTGTTGATAAACTTGAAAGTACATTACAACCATCACAATTTGGTCGTGGACCTGAAATAAGTCTTTTACATAGTATCACACCGTATTTAAAATTTCCATTACGACTTGCTCTGAGTAATATTTGGTTGTTTGGTTATTTGATTCAATTGGCATTAGCTCAAAAACCAGGAACAAATGCTTTACAACGTACAACATCAGCAGTAACACTTATTTCAGGTGGGGAAAAAGAAAATATTTTACCAACATCAGCATCGGCCACTATTAATCGTAAGAAGAAGAATGTTTTCTTGTTAAAAAAATTCAATTTTCTACTTTTAGATCGAATTCATACAGCTGATTCGTGTCAAAAAATTCTCGAAAATAATCGTCGTATTATCAATGATGATCGTATTGTTCCGCGTGTGAAGAATTGTGTTGAACCTTCGCCTTCATCACCTTACGGAAAAGATGTTTATTCCTATCGCATTATTGAACAAACAATACGTCAAACATTTGACAAAGATCGTCAACCAATTATTGTCGTACCTGGTTTAATGTTAGGAGCAACAGACAGTAGATCCTATACGAATTTATCAAAAAACCTATATCGATTTTCTCCATTTATCTATCATCATGATGATTTAGATCGTCTTCACGGCGACAATGAGCGTATGACACATCTTGATGTTCAACGAGGACTAAATTTTTATTTTCATCTTATTGTAAACAATCAACTTGGTCATATACCTGAATCGAAATTAAATACAGAACTTTAGAATTGTTTCTTTTTTATAATTGATTGATAAACATATATGTATGATTTTTTTCTTCTTGAGATTTTTTGATTAATAAAAAACTTTGATTAAGCTTCTATGATATATATATATACATATAACAAATGATAGATTTAGACGTATTTCTACTGATTCAAACGTTACATGCATGACGTATGTCTATCATTTCATATTCGCTTTCATCTTCAATTATCTTCAATACGAGCAACCATCAAAATACTCACCCATTTTATGTTTATTCGATTTCTATTTTTTTTTGTTAATACATATATACATATACTTATCTTTATGCTCATTTTCTTTATTTATGCATGAATCGTCTCATCACGTATGCAGTCAAAATTACTATTACAATGAATGTTTCGTCATTTTCTTTGTTGTTTCGTATGTTGCAATTTGCTCTCATCGGTACTGCCCCTATATATTGAAATGAAATTGAATACTGCCTTGCGGGCAGATATTTACTCATTCGATGGTATTCATTGATATGTCTATATATGAGCACTATGCAAACAGACAGACATTTCAACACATTGCTATCAATGAACACGAGCCAAACATTGATCCTGGTATCGTTTGATTGATCACTGACAACGATCTTTTCTGTTTTATTCTATTTTATTCTTGTTATTCTTTCTGATCGAAGTCGGCGTGTTATGAATAATCCGCTCAATTCTTAGTTAAACATTATTATATTCGAAAGACTTTACATAGGTAAGTTCACATCATTCTATTGATGATTTTTTTTCAAGCCGAATTTAACTTGTTTTTCTTTGCTTCACTTTAATCTAACTTCTACAGTTTCTCTATATTGAAAAGCAAGGCTATTTATTTTTATTCATGAGCGAGTTATTTTGTATGCGTCGATGAAAGTGTTTTCGTTATTTTTCAAGATTTTAACAGCTAAAAATATATAGGTAAGAGTATAGCAGACAAACTCCGAGAAGTCTAATAAGTTTGACAAATTTTATAACACGATCATAATTCTATTGATAAATCTACTCCTTGTAAAGAAGGTTATCTAATTATATCGTTGTTTAAAAGAGACTAATTCAGCGATTAGTCATTACTCAAGGATGATTGAGATATCTATCCGATGAGCTACTAACCTTTAACTACGATTATGCAAGAATACTTTTTCTCTTCTTCGGTCTGACTTCGTTGTCGCATGATGTCATCATGATGATAATGATGTTTCTATATCACGCTTCTTCATTTGATTACTTTTCTTCCTTTCGTGTTCGTTTTTAATTCAAACTAAATGGTAAAGGAAAGAAAACATATCGAAGCATGCTGAAAGTTCGTTTGTTTTGCCTGCCTTACGACGCATCGATATGTTTTGATTTTTCTGCATTTCTTTCCTAGTAGTATGATTTATTTGCTTGTATCATATGCGTGATATATTTGTCGTTTGTTTATATATATATATATACGCTTGCACATATCGTGCTTGTCTCGCATAGATATATCTTTTACGATAAGAAAAGCAACAACGACAACAACAACTAAAATGTTTGGTATCACAGAAAACAAGGTATTAGCTAGTCTTTGAATATTACTTAAGGTTATTGCATTTTTATTGCTTCAACTTTTCAAGTAGCTATTTCGCAAAACAAAAGTGCGAGGCTGACTCCACATTTAAATATAAAGAAAAAATTGCTTGTGTGCTGAATTATAATGTACATCATCATGCAAGCAATGCTTGTTCTTCTTCTTCTTCTTCTTCTTCTTCTTCTTTTCTGTTGACAGAGAAGAGTTTCAATTACAAGAGACTCAACGATGGGAGAAGTAAAGGTGACGGCTCTTCATTTTCTCTGGGGCTTTCTTTTTTCTTTATGCGCCAATATAGTGAACAATTTTTTTTCTCTCTTCTAATAATGAAGAGATTTAAGTATGTATGAATAGTGGATGAAAATTGGACTGTTAATGAATCGAAATTCGAATTTCAATAGCTCGTATAAGATATACTATTCATCGTGGATATCACGTGAAAAATGATACACCTATTTATACATGCTTTCTTTCTCCCGCCTTATTATGTGTTGAATACATGTGTACATGAGAAAATTAAATGAAGCCGATCGCTATATTAAGATTATCAATGTTCTTTACTGTCATTATACCTATCGGCTAGCAAACATGTTTTTACATCTATAGTTAATCAAAGTACATGCGTGAAACCAAAAATTCTTGTTACAATATGAAATATAAAATTTATTGATAATTTCTGTTCTATATTGAAGAACCATTATATTCCATTGTAAATTAGTATAACGGCTGTTACTATTATTCTTTCTTTGCTCTTTTCTCTTTTTTCTTCTCTCTCGCTCCTTCTGATGTTTTTATAGCTCGACGATGGGAACTTGCACGTCAACAGTAAGACATTGTCAGAAGCAGCAACAGCATAATCGAGCAACATCAAAGAATACTATTGTCCTTGGTCTTAAATCACCTCCACCATTACCACCATTACCAACGATTTCATTTCCAAATCAGCAACGTCAACATTCTCATTATTTATCTAAAGATTTTGATATTGTATCATCATCATTGACTAAACCTATCTTTCATCAGGCAGATACAAATAGTTTGATACACTTATATTCGTGTAATACTAATATTAACAACAACAACAACAACAACAACAACTATAGTAATAGTAATAGTTGTAGTATAATCGATTGGATGTCGTCATCAGCATCGACTGTAAGGCAGGCTCCGCCTCGAATTCCTGTGCCCAAAACTCGACTACCTGTTCATTATCTGCCATCATCGCAACAAGCAAATGTAATTGTACAATCGAGAAATGTGGCATCAACAGTTACTTCAACTAATGAAACAGGTATGCAAAGAAAAAATTGTAAATATTCTCTGATATACTTTCATTGGACCGTTATATCTTTCTCTTATATATATATGCATATGTTATCAATACCACAGGCATCTTGTTAAGATTACTGAGACGAATCTGTTTAGTGTCTCATATTTCCATATATTTCTTTTCTTTCTTTCTCTTTTTCTTCTACTTTCTCTCTCTCTCTCTCTCTCTTTCTCGTGCTCTGTCTAAGTGTTGATCTATTCCTATTCTTCAGTGGCTATTGTCTGGCAGCTGGACATAAGTATGAACGATACTATGATTGTTTTTTTATAGTATTCTTTCTGCGTATCTATGAATAATTATCTGAATCGAATAGTTGTACACCTATGCCATTCATATTCATCGTACAGGTCATTCTCTATTTTCTCTACTTAGAGAAAGAAAGAAAGAAAAAAAAAAGTCACTGTTTATGTATATTAAGCTGAGTGGCCCCGTGGGTGCTTATATATGAATCATTGAGAGAGAGAGAGAGAGAAGAAAAAATTGATTCTGCTTCTTTCAATCGCGAACAACAACAACCACTTTTTCTATGGTGTTTTTTTTTCGCTTTACTCTTCGCTCACTCGCTTTCTTTTTCTACCTTGCTTCCTCATCGAATAATGGTGACAAAAAAAGTCTGTAGACACCAAAAAGAAAAACAGAAAGAAAACAAGATCGACAGGCGACGAACAAAAATGTTAAAGTTTATCGAATCGACACTTTTTCTTGGCGCATTTGATTTTAACTACTTTTTTTTTCTTGTACCGATAGTTATGCTTATTATTTCGAATTTTTTTTAAGGCTCTAAAAAACCAATGTCAATTACCAATCGTCCACCACCACCAACTGCAATGCAAACACGTTTTGGTTTTATACCAAGACCAGCTGTACCTGGTTTACAACCAAATCGGTCAACGACATTTGCAGCTCGTAGTCGTTCAATTAGTCCAACATCAAATTTCAGTGGTAATTCATCTTCATCATCATCGATTGCTTCTCAACGTTTAGCTAAAGTCCAAACGACATCGAAAGCAATACCAGCCGCAAATCTAACTACTCCAACATCGTCAACAATAACAACAAATAATACTTCAAAATCTACAAAAACAAGATCCCCTCGTCATGCAGATTCATCAACATCGAAATCAAACGTCAAATCAACTATTCAAACTCCAACAGCAGCTAGTCGTATGCGTTCAAGGACACCATCACGAACTTCTGCTACATCTTCATCATCATCTATTGCTTCTCCACCACTACACCCTCCTCCTTCGTCTGCTCCATCAGCAACAGCAGCTCACACAACGGCAACAATAAAAACTGATGTTAATGCTATACGTGATCGTTATCGAAAGCAACAGCGTATGAATTTCTTTACCCGTCATACTCCATTATCGACAGCTAATGGTTCACCCATAGCTAGTTCAATTAAATCACCCGAAACATTGGCGATTAACAACGAGAATAAACGATTATCACCTAGAAATGCGATGGTAAAAATAAAAGAAGATAATTTTTATCAAAAAAACAAAAACAAAAAGATACCATATCTTTTTTTCATTTTTTAACAGACCAATGATTTAAAAGTAATGAGACCTTCAGAAAAACCTTCATCTCATAATGATTCGACTAGTTCAAATATGAAAAATTCTTCCAATCAACCTCCATCTGCACATCTCTCTCAAAGCAATAAACACAGACAACGAGCTGTTAGCATGCTATCTTCTGCATCAGCGATATCGGATGTACTTAACCAAGATACGCTACTCGAAGATGATAATTGTAGCCTCAAGTCAGAAGATTTAATGTGTGACTATGATGATACATTGACAATCGATTCTTCAAGTAAAAAGTAAGACATACTGAGTCATTTTCTTTCCCTCTCTTGGAATTTATTATGTACTTGAATCTGTTTTTAAAAAAATGCAAACAATACTTTCTTTTGTATATGTTTTGCATGATTATTTGATTCTTTTGTGTTACTTTTTGCCGTACACTAATCATATTTACTGAGGCCATTGGCTGATTTATTTTGATAAAAAATACTTCATTGTAACAATTTTTTTCTCCTCTGCTTAAGTGACCAAACCGATTCAAATTCATTAGCTTCATTATCAATTGGATCAAATAAACAATCGACTACAGTAATAGCTCATGCTTCAACGAAGCCAAATGCTCCTCTTCATCAACAACAACTACCTCAAACGAAAGAGCATCGTTCAGCTACTATAGCCAAATGCTCAACAGCAACAACGAATGATAAATCGAATTCTAGTTTACGTGAAACACTTGACGAATTAACTCGATTAAGTAATCGAATGGATCATAATATTGACAATGAACAGAATCGGTAAGAAAAATTACCTATACTCATTGTTACTAATCAACATGAATTATTTGTAGAAGATTAATGACACGTTCAGTTTCATTAAAGCCACCACCCAGTTATTTACCACCGCTTGAAGATGCTGAACAAATAAGCATGGACATTGAATCTTATCGGCAAGTGATGAAAGATGTTATGGTTGTTAAAACAATTCTTCATCAGCTTGATCGACTACTTAAACATTCCGATGGTGCTAATATGACAGTGAGTTTTATTTGAAGAGTATTAGTTAAACAAAACAAAAGTATTTGTTTAGGATTCAATGATTGGCTCGTTTCATGAACATCACGATCATATGTTTAGCTCAAGGCGTTATTCAACAAGTCAGAACGATGGAAGTCTTCTGAATTCAATTGATGAAAATTCTACGTATGATGATTTACTAAAAGTATGAGAAAGAGCAAAATAAAATCAATCATTGTCTAACATAATACAAAAAATAATTTTCTTTAAGGAAATAATGTCATTACGTAAAGAAAAAGAACAAGATAAGCAAACAATCAAATTATTGCAAGAACAGATGGTTTGTTGTGTTGTTTGTTTTTTTATATACAAAATCTATTGGTTTTCGTATTTTTAGTATAAATATTCCAGTCAAACAAATGGAGGATAATATGTATACCATTATTAATTTGTAATTTTTTCTCTTTGTCTCCATAAAAACACCTTCGGCTGTTGTATAGTTCCTGCTGTCGTTTATTTTTATTTTTTAATGTTTATTAACTTTCTAGTGAACATTGTTGATCACTTTCTTTTTTTGTTCCATGACAAAGTTTTCTGTTCGATTTTTTTCAAACAAATCGATTCATTTATGAACGAAAACGGGATAATTAAAAATTCCAAAACAAAACTAATATGTGATGGAAAAAAAAACATCATTATAATTCTCTACTGTATTCATTCGTACGTTTTTCGATGATTTTAATTATTTGAGGAAAAACAAAGATCCGTGACTTTTTACTCGTCGTTTTCAAGTCACAAGATGAGCGAATGAGCGTTTGCGGGGTGTGTTTTTGATTGTTCACTTGTTTTATCGCCATCTAAATCAATATTAATAGAAGGAGTAGAGAAGTCATCATGAATCGAAGGAAATGTTTGTGTTTTGTTTGAATGCAACGTCTATTTCGCACATCATTTGAAGGTGGGTACATTGATATGATTTGACGAAACAATCGTTTTCATTATATCGATTGATATACTTATTGAAAAGTGTAATTATTTTTACTAATTTCTTCAGGCTCATATCAAGCATATTGCGACCAAAACTAATTCGATGTTTAATCAAGCATGAATTCAATAAATAAGTTTTTGTGATATGTTTGTACTATTATTACTAAATATTTATTCGTTAGATTTTTTGATTGACACGCCAGAAGGAATGTATAAAAAACACATTCTCTTTCTTGTTACATGTTGGATAATAACTATCATAACAAACATTAGCTGAATGAATAAACAGTATGTCATGACGAATAGGCATAAGTTCAGTTCTAGTGCGTAAAAATTTATTGAAAGATAGCAAAATAGTTTCTTTTTGTGCATGATGTGGACTGAAGTGTAGCCATATGTGAGTATAGAATGATGTAAAAATAATGATATCTACACACATAGTATATTATCGCAAATCGCTATTACGTCGAAAAAACAATCGGACACTTGCCATCTAATCGATAAATAAATGACATTATATTCAATAGAATGTTCTATTAGATCACAAAGGCCTCAATATAAGTGATAAACTGCGCTAGTCCATGTGTCTCTAGAGACCTCTAATGTACTGGCAATGCTGACATGACTTTTTATTGTTCATTTCATTCATATTGTTGTCTAAGTAGTGCGCACATTCATAATCTATGATTTTCAAGCTAAATATATAAGAATTTTGATCATTCTTTTATTGAATCGTTTATCAGAATATAGAATACCGACGGTTGTGTTCGTCGATACATTTTACTTTTCATTAATGAAGGAAAAATCAATATCTTGAATGTTGACACTAGTTGCGTGCTTTTCTTTTCCCACTAATGTCGTCGTTTTTGCTATTCTATACAATATTGATCAGTGCGCTTTATTGACAATCATTCTAGGAAAATTTTAACATTTTGACTTTGTCGAAAATTTTCTTCTATAGACAATAAATAGGATCTTTTGTTTCATGAAGAGCTCGCATGCATTTCTTTGACTCAAAAGAAATTTGGTTAATCGATTTTGAAGATTTTCCAAAATTGGGAACTTTCTTTTTATAGTTCAGAATTTCTAAACAATGCCGTAATTCGATTTTTGTTTGTGAATTCCGCGCATCGATCAACCGTATGAAACTCTCGCTTGATACATTGACAAACATTGTAGAATAATAAAACCGAACAAATATTTGAGAAAAAAAAAGCGTTGATTAAAATTTATCGATTGTTATAAAAGAAACAAAAATCAATAAAAATATTTTGAAGCTATGTATTACTATAATGGGAAACATAAATATTTCTCATATTACTCGGAAAGCAGATGGTTTAAGTTTTTCTATTTTTAAAATAAACTCTTTTCTTTTGGCTATGAGAAACACCATTCTCTCATTAAACATTAATAAGCACTCCTAATCGATCACCCACTATTTCCTGTAACTGTTTAAATAACAGGCAAATTTTTCTTCATGTAACTTTCCGTTTCTTCAATTTTTTTATATAACACAAAACGGCACTCGTTCCAATTACGGACAAATAAGAGTTTTTCTTTCTATTTTTCTTTCCCGTCAACATCGATGAAAAAAATCGTTCAATTGAATATTTCAACACAATCATAATTATCGCCAGTCGCTTGTTTCACTAGCAATCTTGTATGGGTAATACAACATCGGAAGTCTCTTCTGGCGTTAAAGCTCAAATTAATTCAGGTGGACAAGGGCCTGAACTTTATCGTTTCGTTGATATGACAGTGAGTATAAGGTTTTAATTGAATCTATATTTTATATTGTACTTCAAAAAAAAAACGAACTATTTAGGGTGGTGGTGAATTTATTGAAGTTATGCGCGTTGCAAATCGAACAAAAGATTATACACAAATTGATGCAATGATACGTGAACATATCCCACGATTTCTATATAATGAAGGCGAAGGAAAATTGGTAGGACGAATGAAGAGAAACGAAGTTCTTGTTCACATTTTCTTTCAGGTCACGATTAGTGAAATTGTTCGACGACGAAATAATACATTTAGTAAAGTCAAAAGTATTGTTTCAACAGCTAAACCAAATGAAGGAGATCCAGCACATGGTTGTTTAAAAATGAACATAAAAGTATCCTAATAATATTTATTATCAATTTAGGCGAAGAAACCAAACGTGTATGTTGGGATCTTGATCAACGTGGCGGTGTCGGCGAACAAATACTCCATGTGTGTTATCTATCATCAAGCCCTGTTCATACAGCTTTAGCTAAAAGATTGTTAAGACATTATCCAAAAATGATTGATGATTTGTATATGGGCGATGAATATTATGGTTTGTTGTTGACTGAATGGAATTCTTTTGAGTTATTGAATTAACCGGTTTTTCTTTTTCTCAATTACAGGTGAAAATGTTCTTCATATTGCAATTGTCAATGAAGAACCAGCAACTGTTAAATTCTTATTGGACGCTGGTGTTGATTTTACACAACGTTGTTGTGGAAAATTCTTTTGTCCAGAGGATCAAAAATCCAGTCGGTATGAGGAAAACTAATGAAGTCCATCTTTTTGTGACGTTATTTTAGAGTGGATAACGTAACTAAAGAATGTCCAGATGTAAGTGTACCGACTGATTATGAAGGCTATTGTTATTTCGGTGAATATCCACTTTCATTTGCGGCTGTTTTACAACAAGAAGAATCTGCAAGATTATTAATTGCTAAAGGAGCCAATACAAATTGTCAAGATTCGAATGGAAATACTGCTTTACATATGTGCGTTATCTATAATCGAATTGTTAGTTACATCTATTTTATTATATCTTTCGCTTAACTAATTAATTAATTTCATTTTAAATAGCCTATGGTAGACTTACTTTATGAATTAGGTGCATCTTTGGATATTAAAAATCGTCAAGATTTAACTCCGTTGACATTGGCTGCTGTTAAAGCTCATAAAGATGTATGCATGTGTTGTTGTTGTTTTTTATGTGACTGACATTTTAATTTTAGATGTTTGATCATATTCTACAGAAAACACGTACGATCTATTGGCAATATGGAAATGTAACATGTGCAGGTTACCCATTAGATGATATTGATACAATTGGAAAAGATGGATCATTGAATGATACTAGTGCACTTAGTATCATTGTACGAGGGGTAAGCAAAAACAAACGACTTCTCTATTATTGAAAATACATATAATGGATCGATCGATTGATTCGATGAGATATTTTTTGAACACAAGTTTTACTTTCTAGGAATCTGCCGGTCATTTAGACATGATGGATGGCTTAATTGTTCAGTTATTAAATGAAAAATGGCGTACATTTATAAAATTCAAGTATTTTAATCTTTGTTTTTTGTTCATAGAAAATAGAATTTATTTTTTAAAGATTTTTCCAACGTATGGGTATATTTGCATTTTACTTTGCTATTTGTTTCCTTGCATTAGTTGTTCGTGGTTATTATCGTGTTCCACAATCATGTATTATTAAAGATCCAATCGATAAAGAAGAGGATAAATGGAAATCAATCATAGCTGATCGTCCTGAATGTAAATGTCATTATACAAATTTTTTTTGGCAATTGGCTTTATTTGATAGCAATAATGTAACAAATTTCAATAGTAGTACAAAATATGTTTCGAATAGGAAACGTCATTTTGACCTATTAGGACTGGTAGGATGATGAATTTTTGAAGTCAATATGTTTTTATTACATTTATTTTTATTAGGCTCTGAATTTTCTTGATGGACTAAGTATTCTCGGTTCATTGCTTTATCTCATCATAACTGTACGCGAATTTTCTTATCAACATTTTAAATTAGACTATTTTATTTATGTTAATGATCCCACAAGAATTTTATTTCTTTTTTCTTGTATACTAACATTGGCAATGATACCAGCGAGGATTACATGTTCGATTGCTGTTGATGATATACTTTGTACTTATGCTATACTCAGTCGAGCACCATATTTTTTCTTTTTTTGCCGGTAAATAAAAATAATTCATTTCAATAATCGAATGTTTTTTGTTTAGTGGTTTTCGTACGACTGGTCCATTTGTTGTTATGATATATACGATGATTCGGGGTGATTTACTACGTTTTTGTTTAATATTTTTTGTATTCATGGTTGGATTTTCTCAAGCATTGCATGTTCTTTTCGTAAGAATTGAATGTGAAAATGATTTTGCAACAGTTATTAAAACATTTTTTCGAATGTTTTGTGTTACACTTCAACAAATAGCTGATGCATATAAAAATTTTTATTTACATCCAAATATGGGTATTCAAGTCATTGGAAAAGTAAAAAGATACGATACTGTTCTTGTATTTTTGTTAACATTTGAAATTATATTTTAGATTTGTTTCGTAACTTATATTGTAACAGCTGCTGTACTCCTTGTTAATATGCTTATTGCTAGTACGTTTTAATTGAATACTTTTGTTTTGATTTTAAATGAAATGATATAGTGATGGGTAACACATATGCTATGGTAAATGAACGAAAAAAAGAATGGCTTCGACAATGGGCAAAAATTATGTTGATTGTTGAACAATCTGTGTCACGTGAAGAACGTTTAGCACAACAATCAAACTATTCAAAAAGAATGCCTGATGGTTCAAGAGTTTTAGTCACAAGATTAATTCAAACTGTACGTATTTTATTATAAAAATAACCACGTTGTATTTTTCTTTACTTCTTTTTTTAAAACTTATCAAAGCCTGATGAACGACTTACTATTGAAAATATGCGTGCTGATTATTATTATCAACTTCAACGACATTTAGAACCTGAAAATGTATCAATACATTCAAAAACAAAAACAAATGCACCTAGTGCACATCAGAATTCATCAACACGAGCCAATGGTGCAGCAAAAGTTAAAAAAGATTTGCTTCGTAGTCAACATGCACAAGAAAGTTTTAGTTCATTTGATACAACTGCACTTATTTAATTCACATGAATTGTGTTTTTATTTGAACCGGTACCATTTTCCACAAATTGTGCTTCCCTAAATCACTCCCTAAATAAAAGTCACATTTGTGGATGATTTTATTTTTGAGATCTATGGATCGAAAGTTCTTTTTTTGTTTAAAATGTGTTGCTATCGGGTATCCTCTATTGCTATTCGTATTGTGCTTTTCATATGTTTCATTCGTTTATCAAACATATTAGGTAATACAATCCACCATAAAACGTCACTAATTTTTGCAGCCAACAAATTACTCTTAACTAACATAAATCAAAGAATAAATGCTATAACAAAACGATGTGGGTGTAGGGTGTGTATGTGCGCAAGCTTCTATCTTATACAGTTTAACACACCGTTTAGCTTGTGGTTAACAAAATAATTTTAGAATTTGGGACCAAGTATATCATTGTTGTTGACATTGGCACCTTACGTTAGGGGTCCTGGAGTTTTCGTTCCCGGATTTCTAGAAACGGAAACCCAAAATTGGCATCCCCAACCTTACATTACTGTTCTAGATTTGCTGAATCTCTAGCCTTTCTGCAAGATCAATATCAGACGAGATACTTTGTCCGTGTGCTTGTATGTTTACGGGTGTTTCTCATTTTGCGGTACTAAGAGCAGCTTACGATTAGATTCATTCCGTGTGTTTTCGCAAGTAGCCGTCTTTTCATCTTACCGAAAGAATGTCGCATGCGCTGAGTTTGTGTTTTGCTTGCTTGCTATTCGTATTTTTGGTTGAACCCGAAGCTTGAGATACCATGGCTCACATGGTGACAAAAGGATGAACTATATCTTGGAGGACGATATCTAGTCCACATCTTGTTAATTAACGCGATGATCCTCATTTTCTTTTGGATATGGATGACTTTGGTTTTGAGAGTTAAGAGTGAACATCCCACACCCTGAAAACAGAGTGGCATTTTTTCAATACCACATTGAAAACTGAAAAAAAAACGAGTCTTTTCAGAAAGTATATGCATAATAAACATCTAGTAAAAATAATAAGATAAAAACCAAACATCCAGCAAGCAGCTGAAAAATTTTACAAGGAGAAAACTATGAAAATTCCACTTCTGAAAAGCAAAGATACTATGGTATTTTGTTCAATCGAAATACATCAAAATGATCAGCTAACTGAACTCTACAAACAATGAAGTTTTCATTAGTAACATGACTAGACATGCAATTCTAAAGATGTTCTTCATTTTTTAAATGCCAGATCATTTTCTATTTCAAATTTGATAGCATCAAAATTTGGTGGCTCTTTCAAAGGTTTTATTAAATTTAATATCTTAGAATAATTGTCATTCTCACGTGTGATATCGATCCATAATTGCTGCAATCTTAATACTTTTCTTTCAACACTCACGACTGTTTTAATTAAATTCATTCCTTTTTTTCATGATGTCATCTGTCATATACATCATGACATTTATTGCACATTGCAGATCAAGGGTTCGTTCATAATCATAAGAGTAAATTGTAGTAACGTTTTAGCAATTTTACGCCAGCATATGAAACTGCTCCTTCAATAGGCAGTTGCTTTGTCATTTCATCGATTTCATAAGTTGTAGCAAAACCAAAATCAATTAATTTTAAATGTTCTTGACTTGAATCTAACATCAAATTATCTGGACGTAAATCACGCTGAATAATACGGCAATTATATAAATATTCAATGATGTTAAGAACTTGTTGTGACTGAATCAATGTTAATGATTCCAAAGGTACCAAGCAATTTTCACATATTATAAAATTACCTGAAAGCAAAAATAAACAAACTCAATCAGATATAAATTCAAATAGAATTCATTTTATCAATAAGAAATAGACTTAAATCATTTGTTTTGTTTATTACTTTTTCATTCTAAACTAAGCTATATATAATAACATCGTAAAATATTTCACTGCAATTTTCGATTTCGACGAAAGCTAATGAAAGAACTTAAACAGGAAATTGACTTCTGTTGAGACATTCAAGATGAAGCAAATGTATGTGCTTCATTTAGATCAGAAACATAAGAAAAACGTATACAATAAGGCACTTGAAATTGGTTCCTTGAAAAATTTCTATGAACTTGTTCTCTGATTATTCTCATTCAATAAATTAAAAAGCTGCAATGCTTGGAAAATAGTTTTACTTAAGATTGGTATTTGAGCCAGCTGTAATCTCCTTTTGTTTCTTCATTATTTAATATTTATTAAATTACATCATCACCATTAATCAATATGGATTTCTCAAAATTAAGGCTTTATTTCTCCTTAATTACCAACTGTAAACATATATTACTATTAGCAATACTTAAATAAACTTCTTGTTATTGCTTTTTTAAAGCTTTTTGTTTTGCGAAAAGCTCTTTTTCTTTTTTCTACATTTTACTGATATTTTCTTGTTCTTTTAGAGTTCGTTCTTGAGCAACTTTGTACTTCTCTGGATCATCAATAAATAAAATAGCATCATCATTTAAGCTTTTAATTTTCATTAAAATTAATTTAAAATGTTCTTCGTATTCATCTCGATTATTTGAAACATCGAAAATGTTTTATTGGTTTTCAAGATTCAATCTTTAATATAAATCTCATTAATCAATGCTCGTATATTTATTGGAAATATAGCATTTCAATAATCTATGAGAAACATCTTGCATAACAATACAGCCGTGCTATTAAAGCTGCTTTTCCAACGTACTACTCACTGTAACACATAAATTCTATCTATTTTCAAACAATTCCTCTAAATATTTCAATACTTGATCAGTTGAGTAAAATTGTTCGAGTTATTTTCTCTTCTCTCGTTCTGTCTGCCCATGTATAAGTGTATACACGCTCATTATTTTATAAGAATAAATAAAAATATCAATAGTATGTATAATATATACTCAAAATTTAAAAAAGCTAAATGCTAGTGGTACTTCACATCGTATTAAGTGTAATAAACATTTTTGGAAGACTTTGTTGTTTTGCAATAGGAATTTTCTCACACAGCTTATGTAGAATTTTATGAAACGGAGACATATTTAAGACAAAAAAATTTCGAAACAAGTTCAGTATGGCACAAGATAGCATTATCTTGTAACTTTATTATTTTGCTTATGGGAAAAATCATCGAAACAACTCAGTAGAGCATTTTATGACGCATCTTTTGAAAAAGAAATCAAGATATTACCATTTCATTAGATCGACATATATGTAAACAAATGTCTGCGCAACAGTTTTATAATATGGAAAGCAGCACTATCCTGTGTCTTAAAGATTGTTTTGTTGAATCAGTCTATTTCTTGACTTAGGAACTCACGCCGAAAGAGACAATAGATAGTTCTTGACTGAGAGACGGGTGAGCAATATTCTTTCAGTTTGAAAGAATTGTGGTAACCAGTTTCTATTCGATTCAGAAGAACTGGACGACTCAACTAGTTTAATACCTCAGTCAAGAACTAATTAGTGTCCATCTTGATGTAATTATGTAGACTGTAACTGCATCTTCTTACGAACGTCCTCTTTCTTTTATAACAGAGACTCGATATATTTTATTTCAATGGCTATTTCGTGTATATAGCTCAAAGTGGTGTGTGTGGATTATCTTAACCGATGACGCATCACATAGTAAAAACATTATATTTTCATATTCTTTAATCAATCAGATACAAATTGCTTTTTTGTTATTAAAAATTTACCAAAAGATTACACTTAAGTATTTTCTTTTATTTGTGTAAATGAAAATTATTTTTATATTTATTGATTTCGTAGAGTCAACTTGAAAAACTTTTTTCAAAATTTGGTCGTACTGTACCAAGTAGAATTTTGGCGATTAATTCAAATTATGAAGGTGATTGTGGGCAAGTTTTTTTATTTTTAATTATTTAAAAATTAACTGACTAATTATTTTTTTATTGAATATTTTAGTTTTATTAATTATGCTGAACGAGAAAGTTGTACTAATGCTGTTGAAAATATGAATAATTACGTTATTGACGAATTAACTTTATATGCTAATCTTGAGGGTGTGGGTGCGAATGTTAGTTTTCTTCACACCCACACCCACATTGGATTACAATTTCTAACATTTCAATACACATAATCAATAGTTTACTGTAAAATTGTCTTGGTTTTTTATTTTGTTAGAGACGTTGTTCTAGCAAAAAAAAACAAAATGTAGTTTATTTTAGCGCATCTTTTTCATTAAGAGGTTTCTACAAATACATAAAACGATTATGTGTTATTTTCTAAAGTATTACATGTAGAGACCTGTATATCCATGCACCACAATCAATACTTTCCTTTGTAAACAGTAGTGCTATTGGGAATGGTTACCATGAAGATGCAACACCCTAATTACATGACTACCAAGGATGGATCTACAATGAACGAGGGATTGCGATTGCTGTCTCTTTTTCACGGTCGCATCTCTTTCAAAAATCTTGGGGTGTGTGAGCGTGGGTGTGTCTAAAAAGAAGGCAGACAACCCTTTCTCCCTCCCCCTCCCCTCACACTTTCTATGTGGCTGATGGAGGGAATGCTCGAATCATGCTTTGACACAAAGGAGCCACACAGGAAAATGTGATTGTGGGTGGAAACGGTGGAGGAGGACGACAATTGAATCAACTCAATGGGCCCGCCCGTTTATCATTCGATCGACACGGTAATATCTATGTCTTCGATTGCGGAAATCATCGAGTACAAAAATTCAATATCGCTTCAACTTGAAATGTTTGGAAGTATTTAATGTGTTGAGTTACAGAAATGTTAAGAAGCACACGGACACCCAACAGTGACAATCTTGAGGGTGTGGGTGTGGAGCTTTCCATAATATCCCACACCCCTCCTCTTTGGAAATTTTATTCGACGGATCGTAAAATTATAGCCAAAATCGATATTGTGCCCCTCCCTGTTTTGAGAGTCGAGTTGCGCTTATGGTCTCCTTAGGTAGACCTGATAAAAACCGTTATCATTTTGTGAAACTCACATATATTTTAAAAGAAAATAGAATAGTGAGTGTAAGTTGAAGTGCAAGGATTTTGCGGCTCCCCTGTACCCCACTCCCGCTCGCCATTACAGACATAAAACATGAAAAACTAACACTTAAGTGCACTAGTTAAATAAAATTTTCGTACAGGTCAATTGCCTATGCTCAACACTACTCATATCAGTAATTAAAATCTAGTTTCACTAATTAGATATCCTCACAATTAGGATTTAGTATCTAATTAATATTCAAAATCTGCCGTTTTTATTATTATAGTTCATAGTCACAACTGTCTGGTATATTTTTACTATTACGAAAACTAGCAGCTACTGTCTACTATGATTAGATGTATTAAGGATTATCTATCATAGATTAAAAACATTAACCATTGTCTTCGGCTATCTTTTATTTCAAGATCAAAAATAAAATATGAAATATTTCTTCAAAATATTATTTTACATCAATAACCTCAAAAACATTATCGAACATTTACTTAACTGTAGCTTTTTCTAATTAAATAGTTTCAAAAGTAGTCATATAGGTTATTTAAATGAAAGAAATTTTAAGTTTCACCTATTCAGCTATTTTTCTGAATAATCAATATATAATTTTCATGTTAGATATGAAATCTTACTTTTGAAATTGAATTCAACCGTCGTTAAAGTATTTAATAATCAACAGCATTCATTATTCTAATTGTTTATAAGGAAAATATCTCATATAGCTATATATAATTATCATCAAATTTTTGAAAAGGTAATAAAGCTATACACTGTTTGGAATTTTTATTATTCATATATGCTATTTAAATATTGTAATTTCAACTTAGGGATTTGAATACGTATGTTGAATTAAAATAGCTGAACATGCTTTCAAAGTTGTTTAAGTCGCCCAAAATATGCGAGTTTCTCATTTTAGCCCTAACAGGGCTGCGCTGAAAAGCTTTTTTAAATAAACTCTAATCTAAAAGGTAGATGGGGTTTTAAGAAAATAAATAAATGAATCT
Source organism: Rotaria socialis (assembly GCA_905331475.1). Taxonomy (NCBI): domain Eukaryota; kingdom Metazoa; phylum Rotifera; class Eurotatoria; order Philodinida; family Philodinidae; genus Rotaria; species Rotaria socialis. The sequence goes on along the minus strand of CAJNYU010001011.1, from coordinate 11,272 downwards.
GGGATCACGAAAATCTGACAGCAGATTGGGAATAGAGCTATGGTTAGCATTAAAAATAACCGGGAAATGAATTGCGATTGATCCTAATAATCACTAAAAGTATCATTGAAAATTGGTGATTAATCTGCAGCTTTTCGGCAATTTCTACGACAACGGAAACATCAGTCTTTTCAACTGATGAAAGATGTGAGAAAAAAAATTGTATAAGGGGATAAAAATTAATGCTACATCCTTTAGGTAAATTTGCTTTTCTTCACTGAGAATAAATATTATGGGCAATCAAAAAATATATGAGTGCTCTGAATAGAAAACTCTATTATGGTTGTCTTTTCGTGTTGCCAACGTTATAGTTACCGAACGACCTTTAATCTCATCGTGTTATCGGAGAATGTATGCAAAAGTATACTTTGCCGTGCAGTTACGTTGGAAGCCAGTCCTTTTCTTTCTTCTGTTCTTTGATTGGATTTCTTTATAAAACATTTTTATTTTTCGCTTTCTGTTCCGTGGAAAGACGAAGTACTGCATACATCAGCATCCCCAGTTACTGTCTGTTTACTTTTACTTTTACATTGCTGTTTTCAACTATTGAGTTCGTTTTTTCTTCGTCGATCGATTGATTTAGCTTGTCAATTGTAGACAAGATTGTTTTCTTCTGAAACAAGAATTTTTTTCTAGATTTGAATCCATTTTGAAGGACTGGTATCATCAACTTATTTTGCAAATTATTCGGTGTCCACAATCTGTTATTGAGATAGTGGGTTCTAGCGCACGGTTCATTCATCCAATTAACGGTAATATTTTGTTGAACAGTCTTTCAGCACTAGTCAACATTGAACTACAGAAAAGTAACAACTTCCAAAAGGGTTGATAGGTAAGTTTACATGATTTAACATTAGTACTTTTGTAATCACCCAATAAAATGGTTTCACAACTAATTGAATGGAAAGATTTAGTGAAAAAATCCTTTTCCCTATTCTAATCGAGGAGCAGTCCTACTATTCCGCAATGTTGAACATTCAGGAACCAGTTCCGCCGCGGAATCAATTCCCTCAATTCTGGAATCACACGAAATTCCTAGGAATTAGAATTTCTATTACTATTTTATCTTCTCTTCCCATCTTGAGGGTGTGGGTGTGGGTGTCGATGTAGACCTGATCCCGCTCATTCTCTACCAGAGGTTCAACCAGGCTACGTTTTTTCAGGCCTAGTCGGCCTATGACAGGCTTCTGAACTCCAAGCCTGTCTGTACCGGCCAACTTATTTGTTTGGCGTGGCCTGCTTGGAAACACCCGTCTAACTTTCTTTTATGCGAATACCATTACCAGGAGTGTGGGAAGCAAACAAAAATTAGGGGAGGGGGGTAACTTATAAAATTCTATTTTCCAAAAACTTTTGGGAGACTAGCTGGTCGATGGGGTGTGGGTGGGGATGTGTGGATGTGACTGTATTCTTAACTCAACTACATTCACCTTCATACCCTTAGAAAAACAGTTGCTGAGTGGAAAATTGCGCTTTACAGGAACGTGTTATTCTTTTGATAAAAAGGTAGTTTATTTTCAAGTCTTCAAAAGACTTGAATGTGTTTCTTAATTACCGTGGATTATATAATCAACCAGATGAACTTGAAGTTACGAAAGCAGTGAATATATACTATTAGACCAGACTTACATTTATCTAAGCTGTTGAGTTTTCTAATTGTATTAAACGAAAGTTACATGTACTCTGACAGCTACGAAATGCATAATAAGGTTGATCAATTTACATTTAAAAAAAAATAGTGCGTCCAAAATTAAATTTTAAGATTTTAATTATTTTTAAATAAAAGTTTTGAAAACCTCTATGGACTTATTTCATTCTAAGTTCAGTTTAATAAAAACTTAAAATAAAACAATCCATCATTATAAAAACAATGTTTTCATGTATTCACGGATAAAATGAAAACTGAAGTCAACTTTAGATTAGCCAATGAAAATGATCATCGATTTCCATTCCGTATTTTAGTACATCACATACAATTTCATTTCTTTTCGAAATGATCTCCACTAGTTGAATGTGGGTTTTATTCTTTGTTTGCTTGCACGTTTGCTGTGTTTGTTACCTTAAATATGTAACTTTTGATAAGTATAGTCGTTCTTATCAAAGTCTTTTGCTAGTAGATATTACAATAAAACAAAGGAGAGCAAGATAAGGAGGGCAAACAATAAAAATGTCTTCCAAAAGTAACAAATGAATCATTCAACAAAAAAAGTCTCATATACACAACTCAACCTGAAATTAGCTACACTATAATATTAAAGGTTTCCCGGCTATTTTAGTTCCAATTATTTTATATCGGTGAGTAATTCATTCGAATGATCAAAAATTAAAAGACAGGTAAAGTTGGGACGATATTCGAGTATTTTCAGTCCCCATTCGGTCTGCGATTTGTGCTAAGCCTAAAATCGGTTGTAACAGACATCTGATTTCATTTTCTATTCAAGGATAATATTTATGATGGGTTCATCGCGCAAAACGAAATTGGTTGGGTGTGGACCTAAATGTAGGTTGGCAATAGATCATGTGCAATACCTTTCTTAACCAATTTTAACATTTGAGAGCATTGATTTCGAATTCAAATCATGAAACAGGCTCAGTCATACTCACAACGCAGATATACATTCACACCTTTTAATTGTTCCCTCCCCTATTTTCAACGATGTTATGTTTAACTAGAATATCGAAATCGAGAAGGGTGTGGGTGGGTGTGGGTGTGGGTGTGGGTGAGAGCCAGGGTGACTAGAGTGAAAATAAGTGTCGCATAGAAGTGCCTTTTTTACTTTTTTTCTGATAAATTCAAAATACAGAAAAGAAGTCTCCCCTCCCCTCAAAATAAAAGACCCCACGTCTTCTATTAAGAACCGGACTTTTTCCTAGTATTTAATTTAAAAGATTTTCCAGAAAACCAAGGCGATTTTCAGAATTTCCATCATGATTTTTCAGGGTTTTAAAGGTGTCATTATAATGGTGAACATATTCTCTTCATATTTCCAGCTTAAAATGTTAAGAATCAGGCATATCTTGATGAAAAAACAGTAATTAAAGTTCGTAACTAGAAAAAAATGAATTAATCAAACGCAGTCTTCTATTATATCGGACAAAATTTTTCTCCAGAGGGTTCTTCTAATATGGGGGGGGGGGNGAGGTCTTCTATAACGGGAGGAGGTTTACTATGTTATGTATTTACTAGTAAAAGAAATATACAATAGGATTACTATTATTGTATATGGATTCGGTTGTGGGTATGTGTATCACAGAGTCCGTGGAGTTCAAGAATTGCTATCTTGAGGGTGTGGGTGCATGCACGCAGTCAAAATAATATTTGTTTCCTCGAGAACCCAGGAAAATCCGTTTCCGAGCGTTCGAAAACCCAAATAGGTTTCTAAGCTAATTCCGAAAACCAGAATACGCTTCCGGACTAATCTCGGGTACCTTTGAAAGTTTCTTGGAAGAAAAAAGTAAGTTTCCGGGCGTCGGAAACCTTAAAAGTGTTTCATATAGTGACGAACCAGGAAACGCCGAAGAGTTTCCGAAAAAGTGCCGGGGTTTATGGATTTTTGGAAACGGATCACGTTTTCCGGATAGCCTTCAGCGTTTCCAGGTTTGCCGCTATATGAAACGCTTTTAAGGTTTGCGACGTCAGGAAACTCATCTTTTACTTCCAAGAAACTTTCAACGGTATCCGAGATTAGTCCGAAAACGTATTCTGGTTTTCGGAATTAGCTTGGAAACGTATTTTCCGGGGTTCCCGAGGAAGCGAATTTTATTTAAACTGCACACCCACACCCACCCTTTTATGTGAAATCACAGAATCCATTTACATGCAGCTCGTACCGTATTACACACCATGTCACTTTTAGTATGCTGATCGAAATGGATAGTTCTATCATATCATAACTCTATTGATTTATTTTTAAAACTGAAAAAAATGTTGAAAAGTGAAAATCTACAGTAAAAACATAGTCATTCAGAAAGTGGCCACTTTGTTCAGGAAACGAAGTCAAACTACAAAATCCCCTACTCTCTTGGGTGAATACTTGATTGTGAAGTGAATCTGAGTTAGTGTAGTTCATTTTTAAAGTTCTAAAACTTAGTATTGACTATCTTTTCAAGATTTTCGGTAGTAGTTAGATGCTTTCGATATCTGATTTCGTCGTAGAGCAGTCATCAAGAAAATAGGAAAATTTTTTTAACCCTTTCAATCCTGCATGTCATCTCGTAGATGACATGAAGAACACGAAACAAATTTTCCTTCTGTCATCTTCTTCGACGACGTATATCATATGTTGTATTCTAAGAAAAAGATGAAGGCTCTAAATGACACCAAAATGGGTTTACACTGTCATTTTTTTTAAATTCTATTTTGTAGAAAATCAACTTTAGTAACTAAAACATTCAAACTTTTATCATTTATTCATCGAGTTTCTATTATTTAGACAATGCTTGATTTTCTCAATAATTGAAATTCAATTTGATTTGCTGCATTAAATTGAAACTTGAATACCAGGCTTTTATTTTCAAAAAAGTAGAAATATTATTACTGAATTCGTATTGTCATTCTAGAATATCGCTTGCAAATTCATATAGGCATTCTATATTTGACAGTGTATATGTATATTGACTTCAATATATATAGAGTCAAATATAGCTGATCGTGACGACAGAACGGAAAAGAGAGGGATTGAACTTCTTTTTTTCTTCCCCATACAGAACGCAAGGAATGACGGGATTGAAAGTTTTAAACACGTTTTGAGAATAATAGAAATAACCCATTATGATTGACAGATTATTCGATCGCACATGTCTGTAAATGTCGAAGTCGATCTTCTCACAGTTCACAATTTTATTACACGATGTTAGGTGAGGACACAGCCAAATTCTAGTTTTTCCTTGTCCGGATTCGTTGCATAAGTTTAACTGATGCGAAAGTTTATTCTCTACCGAATGGTACTATTTTTTATGGGTCTGGTGAGACAGAGCGTTTGCTTTGGGTCCATATATGGGTGTAGCTAAAAATGTTGATGACATTGAGCAAGTGCGACTGGTGATACTGTCAGTATGAATGTAATACACTACGACACAAAATGGAATAGAAACCAGTGCTATGGATAAACGGTCGACGTACATGCTCATCCACACCCACACTCATAATATCACTGGTTTCCGAAAAACTATTGAAATAAATCATATGTCTATGACGCCGCGTATGGTTCTTTATTTGACGAGGAAATTAGAGATTCGAAATGTATTACGTATCTTTGAATTGTGAAAACAATTTCCGAGCTTTACGGAGTTAGTGTCTGAATCCTGAAAACTTTCTTGTTGGAGTTGCGATTATAGTCAAGCCGGGTTTCGGAATGAAAGCGTATGAGTATGCGTGTCCCTATTTTGTTCGTGTATAAGCAGATTTTGCGTTTTCCTATTCGGTTGTTGATCATTATATCGGTCATTTTTACATGTTTGCGGCTGATTTAATTTTGCGTTAGGTGATAGGCAAATTTAGTGTCTACAGAGGAGATTATTTTCATAACATGTGTTATTCTGTCACTAATTATCCCACTTCGAATGAAACATTTGTACATTAGCAGAAACTTATGACAGACACATGTTGAATTTTCCTTTTCGGAGACGGCATATCAAGAGGGAAAATGGATCCTGGTAGCTCTTTATGTAATTGTAATGTATTTAACACGTAAGTCAACATGTTTAAATAGATATTTAACTTATCATAAACTAGATATGCTCTACGGTCATGTTAAGATGAAACACAACATTGCTATTATTTTATAATAAAGCACACAGCTCAATGAGTCGGATGAGTTGACTGATTTTCATCAGTTCACCAACTATTTATCGCGAGTTGGAACTAGTGTCAAACGATTCCACTTTCTACTATGAATACAATCCTATCGTCAATATTTTTGATATTAAACATGGATTTATGAGAGGTTAACTGGCTATGCATTGGTGAAGAAGATCTGTAATAATTTGAATCTATTTACTTGTAGAACTGCTCGACATCTACTTTTATATGAGTTAAAACTATTCTAAGTTTAGTGGTATTTTCAGAATTTGAAGGCTCATAGTATACAATGCTTTCATTCGAAACAGAGAATGTACTAGTACTTTTTAGCATTTTGTGGAAGTTAAGGCATTTAGTTGTGTTGAATGTCTAAGTCGTTATGAGTTAGGTTCAAAATTGTATTCTCTATTCTTTTATACCATTTCGATAGAGGTCACCATTGAAAAGTTTGCATCGGATCCTAGGTTAAATAATCGGGAAGGAAGATCTGATATTGTTTCTAATACATTTCTGAATCATTTGAAACTGAGAAAAACACACGTTATTCTTCTCAATCAGAATATAAAATATATTCAATGATACCCATGAATATATGCAACACAACTTTCTCTCATGATTACAGCAATCGAAAATGGCACACATCAATAGGGAATTCAGTTCTACACCGAACGCAGACCATTAGAGATTCAACATAGAAACATAAACGAGTCTGGGTTGTAAATGCTCGAATGCGATGCTAACTTAGCCTACATTGAAAATGACTCGTATATTTTTACGTCGAGCACAATTAGAATAATAAGGTTCACAGTTCAAACTGATTTTGAGTCTTGATCATGAGGATCAGCGATTTCAAGTAAGAGAGTCATGTGTCAGCTGATGAACGAAGCTTTCTGATTGGTAAATTACCAGTCAAGAAAGCTGGTGATAGAAAATACTCTGTGAAGCAGTTCATAATAGGATGAAACTTTTGTGTTGTTATATACTGCCCCGTTTCCTTTGTCTAATAAATCACTAAATTTGCCTATCACCTAACGCAAAATTAAATCAGCCACAAACATGTAAAAACGACCGATATAATGATCAACAACCGAATAGGAAAACGCAAAAATCTGCTTATACACGAACCCTTTTATTCCGAAACCCGGCTTGACTATAATCGCAACTCCAACAAGAAAGTTTTCAGGATTCAGACACTAACTCCGTAAAGTTCGGAAATTGTTTTCATAATTCAAAGATACGTAATACATTTCGAATCTCTAATTTCCTCGTCAAATAAAGAACCATACGCGGCGTCATAGACATATGATTTATTTCAATAGTTTTTTGGAAACGAGCGATATTATGAGTAACAAGCTTTTGTATGAATCAGAACTTCAAAAATGAATTATTGATGCTGATGTATCGATAAAATTTGTTCAGACGTGAAAGCATCAGAGTTAAGTGAATTGTGGCAAATATTTTCAATAAAGATTGACAAGAATATATCTCTTACAACTCATAAACAATATTGCTACATTCATCCATGAATGGTACTAATAATTTACGTATCCACACTTTCTACTAATGGTTGGCTCGGATAACTTTCATATGTCATTATTTTATGTGTAAAATTAGCAGTCAGATATTTTTATGTATTATATCATAAATTCGTGAATAAATTCCCTTTTCAATCAAACACAGATTATTATATTATTGTTCTAAGAGAACTTTTTTCAATGTTTATTGCAACTGCAAGAACGTCTTAATCGAAGTTTTCTTTAGGGTCCCCATACAAGTCAGCAGTCCAAACCTTCTGCAGCAAAGATCTATATATGACTGGAAAGCCGCATCCGTACTAGCTTAGTGAGAGCTTACAAACTGCAAATTGTGAGCCGCAATTAGTGTAACGAATTCTGTTTTACAGAGAGATGGTAAATTAGATAGTGATATTCGTTACTGCTGCAGCGTTTATTTTATTTGTGATTACAAAGAGGAACTGGAAGAGTAGCGTTACCGCTAACCTCGGTGTATATGATATTAACTACACTACTCCATTCTCCAATGTTCCAGTTCTGTTATTCTACTCAATGAACTCGCTTTATATACGCACACAAGAGAGAGTGAGAGAGAGAAAGATAATAACAGAAAAGGATATAATAGCCATATGCGCATTACAGTAATTGTGTTTAGAGACGTAATCGTGCTACGTAAAGATGAACGGATAACATTAAGAAGAAGACCAGATAGATTCATGATGCTAGTAGGTTATACACCAACAATTGTGAATGACAGATTGTAAAACACTCATACAAATGTATTCCTCCTTTCTGTACGACAATCTCAGAGGATAATAAAAAAAAATGGTAACGGAAATATGTGAACAACAAAAGGATGTCTAGTCACTAGCTCTTTAGACAAGAGCTCAAATCGAACCTCGAATAGATATCAGCTGTCTTGAATAATTTCTCTAAAAAATCACAAGAATAATAGTCTTTTGTTAATTATTTGAATCCGTTCGAATTGAAAACAACATCACCTTCTGTCACTAAAAATTAACATAATGATCGTGATTCTCTTGTCCAGATTCGTTGCGTCACTTGTATCGGCTCTTATTTTAGAGGCACCAGGTGCAAAATTCTATCGAATGGTATGGCTTTTGCTTGGGATCATTCAGGCAAAAAAATAGTGACTAAATAAGAAATACGCACACTTTTCATTGGGTGTGGGTGTGGATGAGCATGTACGCCGATCCTTTATGCATAACACTGGTTTCTATTTCATTTTATGTCGTGGTGTATTACATTACATACTAACAGTATCACCATTCGCACTTGCTCAATATCATCAACATTTTTAGCTACACCCAGATATGGACCCAAAGCAAATGTTTTGTCTCATCAGACCCATAAAAATGGGACCATTCGGTAGAGAATAAACTTTCGCATCAGTTAAACTTATGCAACGAATCCGGACAAAGAAAAACCAGAATTTGGCTGTGTCCTCACCTAACGTCATGTAATAAAATTGTGAACTGTGAGAAGATCGACTTCGACATTTACAGACATGTGCGATCGAACAATCTGTCAATCATAATAGGTTATTTCTATTGTTCTCAAAACGTGTTTAAAATAGTTTTCCTATTTTCTTGATGACTGCTCTACGACGAAATTCGATATCGAAACCATCTAACTACTACCCAAAATCTTGAAAAGATAGCCAATACTAAGTTTTAGAACTTTAAAAATGAACTACGCTAGCTCAGATTCACTTCACAATCAAGTATTCACCCAAGGGAGTAGGGGATTTTGTAGGGTGTGGGTGTGGGTGTGCAGTTTAAATAAAATTCGTTTCCTCGGGAACCCCGGAAAATACGTTTCCAAGCGTCCAAAAACCCAAATAGGTTTCCAAGCTAATTCCGAAAACCAGAATATGTTTCCGGACTAATCTCGGATACCTTTGAAAGCTTCTTGGAAGTAAAAAATCAGTTTCCAGGCGTCGGGAACCTTAAAAGCGTTTCATATAGTGACAAACCCGGAAACACTGAAGGCTATCCGGAAAACGTGATCCGTTTCCAAAAATCCAGAAACCCTGTCACTTTTTCGGAAACTCTTCGGCGTTTCCTGGTTTGTCACAATATGAAACACTTTTAAGGTTTCCGACGCCCGGAAACTTATTTTTTTCTTCCAAGAAACTTTCAAAGGTACCCGAGCTTAGTCCGAAAACGTACTCTGGTTTTCGGAATCAGCTTGGAAACCTATTTGGGTTTTCGAACGCTCGGAAGCATATCTTCCGGGGTTCCCGGGAAAACGAAATTTATTTCGAGTGCGCACATACACCCACACCAATACCCTCAGAATACAATCAAAAATTGGCCGTATCCGGTCGTATTTTATATCGAAATTCGAATTACTGGATTTCCGTTGACTCGCGATAAATCCTGATGGCTTAACTTTTCCCTGGGTGTACAATTATAATGCAAATCATTGTGATTTTAATCAGAATTATGGTTACCTCTATATTCACCTTCGTAATCTTATCCAATATTTCAAGTAAAAGAGACAAAGATTAAGACTGAATATTAGAGGGCTAAAGATTAGTGGGAATTTAAGGCAGAATTTTCTCCATGCCCCTCTATTTCGATTACTAAAGAATTTGCTAATTATATCTCAATTACAGTTGGTTTAATAATGTAAGCACACCATATTATAGGACCACACGGTCTAACACCAATCATAGTCGTAAAATAAGCTGAGAAACGAAGAAGATTTAGTTTAATTTTAAATATTTTAATATAATCATGAATTTTAAGGGCTCGAATAGTTTCTCTCTATATCCTATATGACATAGTTTATTTGTTGATTGATGATTTGTATGATCCAAACTGGAGCAAAGGTTTAAGGACGCAAAACTGGTGGAAACTAATCACTTGATGTAAAAAATAAAATCAGATGTTTGTGTCCTTCTGTTCGTTTCTTCTTTCTTTTATCTGAACGTAACAAATTTTAGGCTAAATTAATTCGACTACTTTTGAGATCAACTCCACCATGGAGGTCGCAAGTCCGGAAAAAGGAGGAGCGTTAGACGGAAGGAGTGCAGAGACCGTCGTGTGTCAAAAAGAAGAGACAAAAGAAACCAACCAACCATGAACGATCATAATCGAAAATCATACCGACTCGGACATCGCCCGGGTGAACAAGGCCCGCGCCCTCTGTCGAATAACCAGGACAGAATCAAAAAATTGGATACTGGAAAGACAGGAACAAGCGTAGCAGTAACGCCAAAGGTCAAAATTGGTAAACAACGATGGAAGATAATGAAAGACACACTTACAGTGGGTACCTGTAAAACTAGAACTGCTAAGAACTGAAATGAAACGTTTCAGATTCAATGTAATTGGTATCTCTGAAGTACGTTGGACAGGAAAATGAGAAATATCAGGAGGTGACTTCATTTGGTCAGGAGAATATAGTACACACAACAGAGGTGTAGGAATGTTACTAAGTGCAAGAGCTAAACATACACTAATAGGATACAATCCGATTAGCTCACGAGTAATCACGGCTAGATTCCATACAACACCATTCAAGCTCACAGTAATACATGTGTATGCGCCAACATCAGCATCATCAGACGATGAAATCGAAATATTCTACGACAGCATCGAACACGCACTAACACAAACGCCTGAAAAGCATATAGTGACAGGAATGAACGAGGCGATCGACTCCTAGAGTTCGCAGCACTACACAATCTATATATTTGCAATACATGATTTCAACAGAAAGCAAATAGAAAATGGGCATGGGCATCACCAGATGGTGTGCACAAGAATATGATTGATCTAGTGCTGATATCAGCTCAGATCATTCCCTAGTGCTATGCAACATCAAGTTAAGACTCGAAGGGCGATGCATCAAGCCGCAACAGAATTGTAGACCTAATGTAAATCAGCTC
>CAJNYU010001008.1:0-45857 GCA_905331475.1 Rotaria socialis | reverse complement strand
TTATGTACATGATAGATAGCATAAAAATTCATTAATCTCCTTATCTAAATGTCATTTTATATCTGTGATAATATTTGTCAAATCAAAAATTAACGATAATTTCAACGCATAAATATTTCCTATGCTTTCTCAAGAAGAAGCATAAAAAAATAATAAGAACTGTAGAAAATACTCATATCTATGTGTAAAGGTTGTCTTAAGATTTTTTTACTAACAAATGAATCCATATATCTTCTCTCATTAGATCATTTTTCATCTGACCAAAAAAATAAAAATTAATGATCTTAACAAAAGAAACAGACGGTAATGGTAGCATCGAGAGCATAGTGTGTGTGGGTGCGGGGACCTGAAGCTGAAATACGTTTGTGAACGCTAGTGCATGTTTCTGCTTTAATTTTCAGTGTTGGTCAAAGAATATCAGTTCTGGTGTTCGTTATCAGTGCGCATGCGCCGTTGTGTCATATGATGTCTTCTAATAATATTCCAAGAAACTCAATTAAGTACTAAGGTAATAGATATAGAGATTCAGGAGGTATAGAAATGGTTAGACACAATGTTAAGGAAAAGTCTTCTCTCCGCTTTACGTTTGGGGCATAAATGTTAAACTTAAAATTTCCATTCAATTAAAAAAAGACTTCTTGATGTTTCAATTTCAGAAGTACCTTCCGTTAGAAGGGAAAGAAGATGGTGTCGCGTGGCCCCAATACATGATGTAAGTGCGTTATATAAAGTTTTATTATTAGACATGTACACCGGAAGAAGAGCTTATTTGACGAAAAAACTAATCGTTTTTAGTTCTTTTTAAGCTAAAAATAATCTGCACTTGAATGAATATAAGTAACTGAAGAAGTGAGAAAGAAATTGGTACATATATGAGTCAAGAGCACAGCCATTGTACGACTCTATTCCAAAAAGAAAAGTACTTATTAGCCGAGAAGCGTTCAATCAATTTTGATAATTGTTTCTTGTTGAGCGAATGAAAAGATAGTCTTTCACTTCTCAAAAAATCACAGTTCCATCTGTTTTAGTTTCAGAGAAACCAGGGAAAGAGTGTCAAATAGCTTTATCTTGCATATTTCCAATATCTTCAACATCTTTATTAGGGGTATCAATCTACAGTTTATTTAATTTAAATTTAACTTCTCGAAAAGTTAATTTAATTTTAAATTAAATTCTATCAAGTTAAATTCAAAATAAATTAAAACAATATTTAGATTAACTTCTTGAACTGGAAAATCATTTAAATTTAATAAATTGATTGAATAGATACACATCACTACTATGAGGAAAATACGTGACTCTAACAGTAGTAAATACTAAATGAGAGGAGAACCTAGTATTTTAGGTTAATATTTCTTCACAATAAACAAAATTTCTCTACAGATTATGCAGGATGCGTCATCTTTCTTCTTCAAAATATTGGGTTACGCATAAAATATATTTAATAGCAAAATTAGTAGAAGAATGACTAGCTTTAACTTAAGAAAACAAGAAACATACTAACATTTGACATGAAATAATAGCAATCAAGTGAAAAACTGTTTATCTACTAATTTTGAAAATTTAACTAATTTGAATTTCAAACAATTGGATTTAAATTTTTGAAAATTTATTTCTCGATTTAAGAAAATTTTTTATATTTAAATGTGACACCCCTAATTTACAAACAAATTCTGCATCTATAACATTATTTTTGATTGCATTTTTTAAATAAAAAAATCTTTTTTTATATGTGAATCTATTTGTTTTTCTTTCTTCTTTATTTTCGAATGTTTTACATTTCTAATATTCGATTTGCGAACTTTGCATTTTATTTGTGCTTTAATAATAATTGTATTGCAGAGTGCTGATGAGTGTTTTAAAATTTTAATAAATAACACGAAACGCATCGACAAATTAAGCTCTGCATTTCTTGAATGATTTTTTTATATCAAGTACAACAACTTGTTGTTTCAGCACATTCACTTAACTTTGACAAAACAATCGATTGCTAAAAAGCACGAGTTGAGAATAGCAGATTGACTTTTATCTATTGTTTCAACATAGATACCCAGGTCGTGGCGGTACGGCGGGAAATGACCGGAAAGCGCGGGAAATAGCTGGAAAGTGGAAGCAGTATTCCGGCCAAAAATTCCAGGATTTTTTTCCGGTGAATTCCGGTCAACTTTCAGTACTTTCCGGCAGGAATCGACAGTAAATCATCGGGAAAAACTCCGAAAATTTTCAGACCGGAATACTGCTTCCATGTTCCAGAGACTTCCCGTGTTTTCCTCCGGAACACGGTGATTTTTCCGCAACTTTCTGGCAGGTTCCTACAGTATCCGGTGACTGGAACGATCGACGTGGGTAGGCCAGTCTGTTTTTATTTAGAACAATTGACAAACTAGAATGAGAGTGCGGATAAGGGACATAGGTGATCGATTGTGTGCTTGTACAAATGTCGAAAAATTCTTCGTTCTACTCATGTCTGCACTCACAAAATATGGTCACTAATAAAACTTACGCTGAGACATATTTTTTCCGACACTTAGCACACGTTGATGAAGTCTTTCATGTAAGTGTGCCGATATAAGCACTCGGCCTATCCTAGGCAATGTACATAACGACTTTCTCCTCATTGTCATGTGTATTCTCTCTTCCTCTTTGTCATGTATATTCTATCTTCCTCTTTGTCGTGTTCCTTCTCGTTCTCTCCGGTTGAGTGACGCGCCCCGGAGAANTTCCCGTGTTTTCCTCCGGAACACGGTGATTTTTCCGCAACTTTCTGGCAGGTTCCTACAGTATCCGGTGACTGGAACGATCGACGTGGGTAGGCCAGTCTGTTTTTATTTAGAACAATTGGCAAACTAGAATGAGAGTGCGGATAAGGGACATAGGTGATCGACTGTGAGTGCATGTACAAATGTCGAAAAATTCTTCGTTCTACTCATGTCTGCACTCACAAAATATAGTCACTAATAAAACTTACGCTGAGACATATTTTTTCCGACACTTAGCACACGTTGATGAAGTCTTTCATGTCAGTAAAATATTTACATTACAACTTGATCTTTATCGAAAATGAATATATAATCTCGTTTTCGATATTAATTTTCTAAACATGGGCAATATGGTCTCGATCCCGGTTGAACGTTGACCAGGACCAAATGTTTTTAGCCAACACGAGAACTGGTACCTGCATTGGATTTTCTTCAAACTGTGACCTGATTCAAACATGATTGATCTCGTTGATATTTATTATTTTTATTTATAATATTGAAAATTATATTTTACAAAACCTTTCATAGATACAGCTTTCTTCATCAGTCTACACTGTAAACTAGAAAATAATTTATAGAATTTAGTGAATAATATTCTAGGAATGCCTATATGAATTCAACGACGAATTTCTATCTTTTTGAAAATAAACCAACGATATTCTAACTGTGATTTAACACATGCAGTGAATCTGATATTCTAAGATTTAGAAAATCTAGTATTTTCAAAATAATTGAAATTCGATTAATAAATCATAAAAGTTATAAATCCATGAGCTTACTCTACATTGATTTTCTTCAAAGTAGAATCAAAAACAAATTACAGTGTATATTGAACCTTCTGCATGATATGTACGTGAAAAAAAATCATAGAAGAGTTTGTGATTATTGTTAATTCTTATTATTAAGTTCATACTAATAATACACTCGAATAATTATATTGTATATTTTGATGATGAAAATTTTCTTCTAGGAGGTTTAGTTTCTACTTATCAATTCGATTATAGCATGTGTGCTTCAACTGATAATTCTATTAAATAAGTCCTGGTTGATGTATCACGATTTACCTGAAACATACCCTGTTTCCTTTAGTAGTACAAATTTAATATCAATGAAAACATTTGATCATCCAATATGATCGACTAATAAACTTGTGCCTGATGATCTTTCATAAATTGTTTGTTTCTTCGTGGCATAAGGACTCTAAGTATATTGCAATCCCGCATACAACTAGTAAATATATTGTCTGAAGATATGCTTTATCGTTCTTCTAATAAAAGAAGAATACCACAACAATAGTAAAGTGCAATGTCGACATCCACAAACGATTGCCGGACTAAAATGACTAATAAAGACACATATCGATATAATTCAGACTAAAAGTCATTCTTTTCTTTATCTATCTGTATACATACATATGTATATGGATGCACATGATTGCATAAAAACAACGTTCGTTTTTCTTACAGATATTATTTCCAAATTTCACAAAAAAAAAATATACAACGATGTCAACAGAACCAATTAATGCCAATGAATATTATTACATAATGGAAAATGGAACAAACGAACAGATAGTACAATTCGTAAGTAGCTATATAAAATATAGAGCATTCAAATTATTCAACGATATTATAGTATCGAGAATTAGATGCTCGGCTTATTTATTTAAAACAAAAAGAACAATATGCATTCTTGAAAGATAAAGAAGCAGACGAGTATGAATGGGTGCAAGACGTTAAACCAGATTTATTTAATCGTTACAGTGAGATTTTAATAAAAATTTATTTGTTTTAATGATTTTTACTTTTTTAGGACGCGCACGTGATGCTATAGATGCAGTAGCAAATCATGTTATGTTAAATTGTAAGTTCACATATTCTAATTAAATTTTGTTATCTTTTTTCTTTTAGACAAAAATAAAACCAATGTTTTTTATTTGTCAAGTGCACCTGTTGTTTCATTAGTGAGTCAAGTTCATAACAAATTATATTTCGTTTATATTTTGCACATTTTGTTATTTTTTAGCTCAAACCTATACTTCAGTATTTCATTGAACATTTAATTATGCTGACATAAAAATATTATTAAAAAGCTTTCTTTTTGGTTTAAATATCTCTTTGTTCCACGTTATCTATTAATCAAACGAAAGGAAGATTTTTTCGATAGGTAAGCTGAATTTCAAGCAAACTAGTCGATTTTCAACAGTTCGAATTTTTTAGTTCAAACATTTTTGAATCATCTATATCAACATTTTATGCTCCAATCAAATATGGTTCAAATCCTTTTCTTCTTTTCGTTTCAAACATTTTTTTCTCTGCAAATTATTCATTCACAAAAACAAAATTTCAATTAGTAACTTGAATTTATGGCAAACGATAACTTTTATATTTTAAAAACTTTGATTTTTTTTAGATCAAACATATGTTTCTGATGTAGTCGAACCTTTTCTTTATTGGAACACCAATTAAAATCTTCGATTAGTAAGTTAAGAAAAAAAATATTTTGCTTATATTTTGACTGATTTTCGTTATTTTTTAAGATCACACATATGTTGCCTGATGTAATTGGATGATCTTATGGCTTCCATATTTTTTTCTTTGTTTGACTGTATTTTTCATGAAAGTAATTTTTAAATAAAAACAATAATAGCTTTCGTCAATTAGTAAATAAATGTATGCTGCTAATAGACTATAAACTGACGACGCGACAGAGATCATTTTGAAACAAAGAAAGCAGTTGCGAAAACGTTTTGAAAATCCTAAACGAAAAACTTTGACGTATACAAAATTCAAATGACAACATCCTACAGTAGATATTAGTTATTAGAAAATGGTTGAAGATTTCACGAATTATATCTATTGAGACTGTAAACGTGTAGAGTGTGAGTCGTATAAGTTGACATGTGTGTTTTGCTTTCTTTTACTCAACAGCATATGCAAACTTTCTATTATGAATACTGAAGTTGTTTTTTTTTTGTTTAAAATTAAATTTTGTTAGTTCGCCTTGTGAATACAGTTGATTTCGAATAAACTCGATAATAGAATTTCATGCTTGATCATAATAATATCATGACTTGGATAATTTTTGTTGATAAAAATATCTAAACAGATATTAACAATCTTATTAAAGACAAAATAGAATGAAAAAAAAATGAATTCATTGTTGACTCAACAATGTTGAGCTTGAGCAAATATATCATTGTAAAATATTAATAGATATTAATGTAATTATCATCATTATTTTGTAAATGAAATAATATTGCGATATTCATGTAAGAATAATCACATAAAGAAACAAAAGAAATAGAATTAGACAATGATAATTTATTTGGGGTAGACATATTGATCGTTTTTTTGCTTTCTATAGTTGCTATTTCTCGACGACTCAGATTATTTTCATTATTACATAGATTGAAGAAAATTGTTTTTGATCCTATTCAATCTTTATCTTGATAACAAAATTAATTTGATGACTCTACTCATATTAAATGTCTGAGTGTATGATAATGATTTATTCCCATTTTTGCAATAAACAATGATATATCGGAAAAACAGATATTGAAAGTGTTCACATAAATCACATGTGATGAAGTATATGTTTCACTGAGTAATGGCAATGATAGAGCAAAACGAATATCAAAGCGTCTTTTGCATTGCTTCCTGTATTTCGTCATCTTCAAAATGGAGATATAAGTTCAGGTCTTCTATTTTTCCAAGTCACAACTAGAGGTGCAGAATCTACTGCTACAACGAAAAAAATTCCCTAACTAAACAATTCAATTAGAGATATTTTAGAAGATTGTGAAATTGTATTTTTTTGGAGAGAAGAAGTAACAGATACCGTATTATTAATCATTCAATTTTATTTTTTATCTTCAAAGGGCTTGGCAATTATTTTAAATGGGGTTTTTATGCCACTAAACAGAATTATTTTCTACAAAACTGTCCACAGTGGGCAACCAAGTGAGCATTAGGTGAAAAACTGAAAGCCTACTTGTGCAGGATTCAAACAGTACTATATACATACTGTGGATTATACACTATGTTATGGCGTTAAAATTTTTGCTACAAATTTTAAGTCGAGTCGAAAAGTAACTCATTAAAAACTAGCGGGAAAATAGTATCATCTACGCAATTCACATTTTGTTTACAGAATTTACTGAAATGACAATCGAAAACAATACATGCTATAAATTTAATTAATGTCATCTACCGATTGCTAAAAATAAGTGTTCAATTATGACTGATTTTTCCTGAGAATAAAATTTCTTTTCCTCCACTTTGATTTTCCAAACGATTCTATAAGTAAAATGAGCGTCTTCTTCACATTCTAATTTGACACTTATTCAAGCTTTTCGAGGATGCTTTCTCATATTTCATCTATTATTACAATTAACATCAATATTCCTGGATTCTAACGAATCGGAAACATTTTTATTCAATAAAAAGACCACATTCAGAATCAGCACGAGAAAGCACACTCGATCATAAACGATCCAATCATTTTGTACACTATTATTTCTCTTTAGATTTTTTTGTTAAAAGCACAGGTTCTATTTTTGATCGTTCACTGCGCTTAAAAGTAACAATTGCAGAGACGAAATAAGTGTTTATTCGCAAAAAATGCCACATACACCTGATAAGCTACGATTGCCCAGTATGTTATGGACTTTGTTTTTCGACTAGATTGTTTTTGTCAGAGAAAAGTTACAGAAATTAACATCTACCTTATCGTACAAGTGCGAAGATCAAAAAGAGAAAAAACTAGAGAGAGCTTTTTAAAGTGGATCCGCTGAAATCTGAAGTACGCTACAATATTCTATACAAAACTCTACAACTTTCGTTGTAACTTTCAAACTGTTAGAACAAATATTTGAGAGAAAATAATTCGAAACAAAAACAAATGTCGAAATACCAAAAAAAAGCTAACTTTGAACAGATCTCGTGTTATTTTCGATTGATTTAAAGTAGCCTAAATGTTTTCATTGTTTAAGTGAACACAACCACCATTTTATTCAGAATTTATTTGCGCATCAGATGGTACGAGAATCAGCATTTAATAGGATGAGCCAGACTTGTGATTAGATAATTTTCCATAATGCACCCAAAAATATCCTTAGATGTTACTTCAGAACTTTTTTCCTCTCGAACAAAACATTCAGAACCATGCTAAGATCGTAAGCGTGGAAAGTGAAAAATTCTCTATTCTTTGGTGTACAATGCTTAGCTTTCGAAATTGCCCTTGATGAGTACACACTAGCACAAACCGTTTTGTATTTGTAGAAAAATAAGAATTCACAGTTTGCTTATTCGATAGGTTTTTATCCCATAAAGTTGATGCCTACATGAAACGTCCATCCGAAAAACAAAGTCGACAGTTTTCCAAAGAAAATACTTTATACAGCGAGATCAGAAGAACAATTCGAATAAGTGTTAAATCCCTTCAAGATAGAAAATAAAACTGCGACATGTACTATAGAACACTCATTATTTTTCAAAACATTTCTCCGAACAGTCGCTTGAGCACGCTGATAGATTCTTCATCTCCAATTACAACTCACAACGTTCAAGCTGAATTTATTAACAAGATAACATAACCAATATGAGAAGAAAAATACATCTTACAATGATGGAAAATAAAGATAGAAGTTTTCTGAATATACGAATGGTGTTGCATCGAAAATAATATTTTTCAATTTTGCACAGTTACCGCGAGCAGCATCAGTTGTAAAATTTTCTGTTACAGTGATCAAATCTTGATACTTAACATCTAAAGTATTAAGACAAGGTAAATGTGTCTTTGAATTAAATAGAAATTGTTTGACATAGTCGATGTGTGCACTAATAAGAGTGAGCTCTACAAGGTGTGAATATTCAATAATTGCACATGTTTGTTCATCTGTTAATTTCTTTTGTTGTTTCCACATATTTAATAATGCCAATTGACTAACTAATGGAAAAGCTTGAGATATTTTAACAAAAAAATCATGTTCAAATGGAATAAATAAATCAGATAGACTTAGTTTACGAACATTCATGAATAGACCACCGGGAAAACTGTTAGTTACATTGGACATGCGTTTCATAGTAAACGGAAGTGAATAAACATGACATAGATTTACTCCTTCTGAATAATAATCAATATAACAATCAATATGGTATCCTCTTTCAATGAATGTACGCCGAACATCATCCGAAGATGGTATGAGTACTTGGGAAAAAATGACGTTTCTAGTGGTGATGTCAAAGATAAATGTATGCAAGTGTGCCATTTTATAAAGTATATCGTTATGTAACTGTGTACCGTCGATGAATGAATTTCGATCTTTAACGACAAGAGATAAGGTAAGTTTCTCCAACTGTGACATACGATGAAGAAGTGGTACGATTCGAGTATCATATGCATTAGTTCGAGTAGTTGAAATCAACGAGAAGCATTTTAGATTGTATAGAATTTTCTACAAAAAAAAGCATAAATTAATACAGACAGTAAAAGATATCTAATTTAAGATTCCATCTAACAATAAATGTAATATGTAGATAATTAAATACCTACACAACATCTTCTATTTATCGCTTATAAAATTAAAATAGAGCATATTTGAAACTACACGAAATATACTGGAACTGTGTTCTGCTGCTTGTGAAACCACTCGAAAAAATATAGTTCTATTAATGAAAATATGAGAAAAATACACTTATTTTTTTTTACATTTTCGTACTTCTCACAATTTCTTCTGGGATTTTGTACCTTCAAACTATGCGATAAAACGATCGATACATTTTTTGCAGAAAATTGAACGGAGAATATTTTTCCAAAAAACATCAGCCCAATAGAATTGAAGGAAGCGGAGAAATCTTAAAAGTACTCAGAGGGCAATTCTTTATGGTCCACCCGTTATTTAGCAATGATCTGTTTTTCTATCAGTCTCATATAAATTGAAATACCGGAATTTTTCTATAGTTCGAAATATTGTACCTTATTGTCCAAAGTCTTCGATGAATTCTGAATTGTGTCAATTTTGACAATGAATGTATTTAATTGACTAAGACGTCCATCAAGTAAACAAAGACAATCGTCAAAATTGCGCACTCTAACATTCAATTCAACAATATTAGACGAATAACATGCTGCAGATGGTAAATCAATAAGTGATAATGGTGGATACACAAAATCGTCGTCTAATTCAAAATCGAGATGAATCAGATTTTTAAACGTAACAAATACGGTAACAAAAATTTTCGTGGCTAAACTTCTTATGTGTTCTGCTGTACTGTCATCACTAATCGTTATCGCAAGATGTGAG
This sequence comes from Rotaria socialis, assembly GCA_905331475.1. Lineage (NCBI taxonomy): Eukaryota > Metazoa > Rotifera > Eurotatoria > Philodinida > Philodinidae > Rotaria > Rotaria socialis. Next base: position 35,792 of record CAJNYU010001008.1, on the reverse strand, counting down.
ATTTGATCTTCGAAGATGTGAAGAAATGATGATTCATCTAAATGTATACAACAAATAAATTCATCAATTTAGTTTTTTTATTTACAGATTGAGAAAATAGATAGTATACCATTGAAAATATGAAATGCCATTTCAATTTCAAGGTTTACGAGATTAAGTTTATGAAATTTAGAATAATTGCCAATGCGAAGAACACGTTCCATTGATAACGAATCAAGAGTGAAACATTCAATATTGTGTTGAATTCTTGGTATTATATCCAAATAAAATCGATCAAGTATTGAATTAGTCCTTGAGTTTTCATCTTTATTTGAGGATATTATTGTTAAATCAATAGATTGCGTGAAGGTAACATCTCGAGCTAATTTATCGAATCGTTGATTGACGCCGATCAAAGAATATAATACATCAATATTATTAAGCTTGCTGAAAATGTTCAGCAACAGCTCATCGCATAGGACAGAAATGTTAGCAACTGAATGATTCATATTCGATGAGAAATAGAAAATATTGTCAATACGCAGTCGTTTATATACTCATTCTATATCATCTCCGCTTATGTCAACAATGACCATACGCAACAGCTCGACGATGAATATTATATGACCTTTGATTACCGTCAAGTTTGTTCATAAATGAACAATGATATTTCGTCAAGATAAAAATCAATAATAACAGCTGGCTTCCTCTTATCGTACAGTCAGGGATCCCGATTAGGGGGGGGGGCTGTGGGGGGCCCGCCCCCCCCAAAATTTAACAAATAAAAAGTTGTTTCTGCGAAAAATTTTGCTATATTTTTGNTTTTATTCATTCGATTCGATTCGGCTTTTTTTCAATTATTTTTTTATTCATTCGATTCGATTCCGCTTTTTTTTCAATTATTTTTTTATTCATTCGATTCGATTCGGTAGTTTTGAAGTTCCATTCGGAATCGATTCGATTCGATTTCGGTCTCTGATATGAAATGCCATTTCAATTTCAAGGCTTACGAGATTAAGTTTATGAAATTTAGAATAATTGCCAATGCAAAGAGCACGTTCCATTGGTAGCGAATCAAGAGTCAAACATTCAATATTGTGTTGAATTCTTGGTATTATATCCAAATAAAATCGAACAAGTATTGAATTAGTTCTTGAGTCTTTATCTTTATTTGAGGATATTTTTGTTAAATCAATAGATTACGTGAATGTAATATCTCGAGCTAATTTATCGAATCGTCGATTGACTCCGATGAAAGAATATAATAAATCAATATTACTAAGCTTGCTGAAAATGTTCAGCAACAGTTAGTTCATCACATAGTACAGAAATGTTAGCAACTAAAGGACTCATATTCGATGAAGAATAGAAAATATTGTCAATGCTCACTTGTTTATATATTCATTCTTTCTATATCATATCCGCCTGCGTCAACAATGACCATACTCAACAGCTCGACGATGAATATTATATGACCTTTCATAACCGTCAAGTTTGTTCATAAATGAAAAATGATATTTCGCCAAAATAAAAATCAATAGTAACAGCTGGTTTCCTCTAATCATACAATACTACACAAATACATTCTATCTGAATTAACTTTTTCATAATCGAATAGAACAGACTCTGACTTTTGCACGCCATTATAATTCCTTTTTGTGTACTCAAAAAGTGAGTGCACTCTAAATTCGGTCAGTGTATCCGTCCGTCCATCCGTTAACACGATAACTTTTGAAATCCTCATCCAATCGTCATGAAATTTTGTACACAGAATGATCTCATCAATATCTCAGTCGACTTCGAAGATGAGAGGGATCCGTCAAGAAATGACTGAGTTATTGAAAAAATTGTCATTATTGACCGGCCCATCCTTTAGGGGGAGGGAGTGGTACAGCGATTTTTTCAAAGAAATTTTTTTTTCTCAGAATCATTCACAACATATATAAATCGACTGAGTTTTTGAAGTACACATAACAATCGGATGCAAATCCGATGTTTCCGCATTTCTTTTCTTTTCTTTGTGTTATACTTGTATATTCGACATTTTATTGCTACATTGAACATACTATTCCGACTACGACTGATTAGTGATTTTATATTGTACAATATATTGAATAGAAACTACCACCATTGATATTTATTATTAAACGAAATATTTTATTGCTTGTTATTCTTTATTATAACTTACGAACACAACGAGAACAACGTGTGAAGCGATGTTGAGTTTTTTATTAGTGCTAATTTTATTTCCTGTACCTGACAAATTTTTTTAAGCTAACAAATCTGAATAAAAAAGATCATGCAACCATATCCGATAGTATTCCTGAATTTTTCTATAACATTCGAAATCGTAATTTCATTGTATCCGACGGTCGAAAATCCTCAGTATATTTCGATTTCTGACGTCAAATCATCCAATAGATTGAATTTTAATCTGGTTTATGTTATATCTATTTTGTTATTGTACCTTAATATATTTTAGTCTATTCTATTTTATATTTTTTTATTGTTATAAGGCTGTAGTTCACTGTAGAGGCAGTTTATATAAGTTAATTTTTTTTGCTTTAGTGTTTTATGTTTGATTCGTAGATTTTACAATTTTTATTTTATTTATGTTATGTTTTTGTAGTTTATTTACATTTTCCTGAAACTCATTCTTTTAATGCCAGTTCGAATTGTACGTCACAATTCAACTTTTATCTTCTCTATTTCACAAGACAAAAACATCTCAATCATGCCTATTATGGACGTATCGATGCTTATAACAGAAAAACAATGGATTATTATGTTAGTATGTTCCATCCAATTCTATATTTCTTTTTACCAGTACATCGTCTGTCTCTACAAGTCGATGTTCCGACACGAAACGTTGAAACTAGGTAGAAAACTTGTCCTTTGAAATGTTTACATGGGCAATGTAGCTACTACTTAAATGCTGATAAATACTTTTGTCAATGCGCTAATGGCTGCTCTGGACTGCAATGTACGGTAAAAAATTTATATTATTGTTCATCAGGTTCAATATGTGGTGGAGTTGTAAACAATCGATCGATATGCATTTTTCCTGTTGATAAATTTAGACCACGTTGTTTCGTTTTGAACAAAACAGGGTGTAATGCAAATCTGTGTTCTGATAATGGTCGATGTATTGCTAGTGATGAAAAATATTTTACGATGAACTACTACTTTTGTCTTCGTCTTCAAGGTTTCACAGATTCAAAATGTGAAAATCGCGAAAGGAAAATCGAATTTCATTTTCATAAACCGATTTTTCTTCCACAAGAAATCATTATCAGATACGATGATCCAATGTTCCTGTGTCGCTGGTAATATGAAGAATTTCGTCCAAAAATTTCATATTCTTCAAGTAGACTCATGTATAATTTTTAATATAAATGGAACATTGAAAAATTGACATTTTTAAAGAAGCGCCTATTTCAAACTATTATTTTCATATGAAGCGAGCCCTAAGCCGACATTCTTCTTCTTTAAGAAAATGCAAATTTCTTATTTCGTTTTCCAAATGATCGATCTTTTTTTCGGCATTTTTCTTAAAAAAATATACTTGTCACATTTAGCTTTGCCTAATAAGCCCTTTATCGGGAAAAAACTATACAATATGTGATAATATATATATATATATATATATTATACTTGTTTTTTTTCATTGATGTTTATAAATAGAAAATTTGCATTGGTAAAAGAAATCTGTATTTCATATTGTGATATCTAACAATTGATATTCGATAAGGAAATTGACATTCTTATTTCTTTTTTTCGCATGAAAGATTTAGTAAAGTGAAATTGTGATTCTTTGAGGAACATATTTCATATATTGTTTCTATTATCAATGATTTCATCTTTAAAAACTATTATTCTTTGAGGAAATTGTAGATTTGATAATACACTTTAAATTCTATCATTTACACATAAAAAAAGTAATCTATTATGATGACGTATATTTTTATATTTCAATTTTTACACGTAGAATGTCATATAGCGATATATATTTTCTCTAAAGAAATGTATTTTCTGAATGTTTTTCTTATGAAGTTCAATCTAACAAAAAAAATTATACTCTTCAAAGAAGTGCACTTTTCATGTTTGGTTTCTTTCATAAAGAATTCCATATCAGAAAATTAAGATTCATTAAGTAAATAAGTATTTATTCTTTCGTTGTTCTTGTAAATTGTTTCGTACTGGAAGATTGTTTTTCTTTAAAAAAAGTACATGTTAGATATGTTGTGTCAGATTCTATGGACGGCATCGCAAAAGAAATACTTTTTTGTCATATTTAGTGTTTTATATGAATGATTATATCACGAAAAATTTCTTATTCTTCGAAGAAATGGGTTGTTCATATATTCGTTTAACATGCTATGATTTCTGCATGGAAAATTGATTTTCGATAAGCACATAGTTACAGTTTGATTTTTCTGTTTCGATATGAAGAATTTCGCAAAAAAGGAGGTGTGTGTGGGTGCGGGTGGGTAAAGAAGAAACTCGCACCCACACCCACGCCCTATTGTATCTAACTTCAAAATCCTTTCAAATCTATTTGCACTGAAAAGATCTGGATACACTAGTGGCTAAAGCTAAAGTTTGATAAAGTACGCTTATGTATAATGAACAAAAAAGCAAAGGTATTCAAAAACTTATTGGTAAATCATGAATGTAATTTTTAGAGCCCTTCTTTAATAATCCTTTTGGTTAAAAAATGCTCCATGTTCATCAAGAGAAGATGTTTTGCGAGTCAAAATACTGTAAGACGCAAATAGTGCCGGTCGTCAAAGAATTATATCAATTTCATCTATTCTGGTCGAAGCAATGCGTCAGGTTTTAGTATTTTGACTCGGGTACCGTCGTTTCTTGATGAAAATAGAATAATTTTTGTTACCAAAATGATCACCATCACAAGCTCTACAAAATGGAATTTGTAAATATAAGCTCTAGGATACATTTCTATTTTTTGTGATTGGCTATTGATAGAAATGTGTGAAAAAAAAGACCGAATTCCATATAGAAATAGATGATGCTAGATTGAGGGTGTGTGAACAAGCTGCTGTTGTATGAATAAAAGCTTGAAAGTATCTCTACCATCATGAAAAGAAGCAGCTCATTTGATCACAACTCTGGAGATATACAATTCTCTTTTTGTTACCTGACTTTTGAGGCACTCTGTAAACTAATTTATTGTGCCAATTAAATAGGCTTCACTACAAATGGGAACGCTTAGAAAAAAATAATAAAATCGAAAGATGTGGTTAAAAATTTTCCATTTATTCATCAAAAATAGCATTATAACTATAGGCGAGTCGACTCGGCGAGTTGCAAAATAAACTCGTGCTCGCCTCGCCCCGTGGCGTGAGTAAACTCGGTGAGTCTCTGATCTCTGATGGAAAGCCGCAAAAATCTTGCTTTTAAAACTTACACACTATTTTCTTCGAAAATACGTAAGTTCCAGAAAACTATTCTGTCAGCACATGAAGATCGATATGTTATTTAGCACATTGTTTAAGTTGAATCAAATTTCGACTTAGAGTCGAATTAAATATCTTGGACCTGTCACATTCGATCTTTGATGACGGCAATGTTTGCATGAATTTTATTTTTTCTGGTTATCTAAAGCATTTTCAATTTTTTTCCGTGAATGATGTCATTCAAATGAATTGGTTGGTTTTTTCCAACTGCAAAATATTACTTTTACTCGTTCTCTTCTATTTGCAGACGAATCGATCGATTTATTATTATTCTATGCCTTTCAATTGTAAATGTCACATTCAATCACATGGCACCTTAACTATTATGAATTCAAAATTTATTGAGTAACAAATCTTTCTCACTGTAGAAGTATGACTAACAGAGATCAAATGACGAAAAGAATTTCAGACCGAGTAATTCTATGTTGGCTTGATTTGGAAGCCCGGAACATAGAAGACAATATTCATCGAAAGATTGAACAACTTCGGAGAAATGTTTATGCTGTGCATTCATTTGATGAATGGGATGCCTGTATTGATTTTATAACATCAGTCGATGAACAAGATATTATTTATCTCGTCGTTAAACCTGAACATCTAAATGATGAATCTCTATCGTTATTTGATTCAATTCCTCAACTGAAATCAATTTTTCTATTATGTAACAATAATAGAAATTACTATCGCGAACGACTAAAATCTTCCAGGAAAATAATTCTAATTCAGGATAACAATAATAATCTGACTTCTAATCAAATCGAACAAAATATTCGACAAAATGCAAATCAAGAAATTGTTTTTCAAATATTTCGTTCACAAAATGACCAGATTACCGATGCATCCTTATTGAATCAACTCGATACATCATTTATGTATTCGCAATTGATTAAAGAAATGCTTGTTGACGCTGAAGTCGAATACACTGACGACAACATAAATGATTTCATTGATATTTGTCTTGCTGAAAATCAAGACAATCAAATGCAATCAGAAAATCTTAGATCTTTTCGAAATACCTACAAACAACATTCGCCAGTTTGGTGGTATACGAAAGAATCATTTCTCTATTCCGCAGTGAACAAAGCATTACGAATGCCAGACATGACTATGTTAATCGCAATGGGTTTTTTCATTCGTGATCTTCATTTACAACTAATTGAATTACAGGAGACCGATATAGAAAATCAATCGTTTTCAATGCTTTATCGTGGTCAAAGTATGACCATGAAAGATTTCGAACGTCTTCATCAACAAATCGGTGGTCTCATTTCTTTTAATAATTTCCTTTCGACTAGTTCGGATTATGATGTATCACTTATGTTTGCTCGTAGTGCTCGGGATAATCCATTACATGTTGGCATCTTCTTTTCTATTCAACCAAATGCAGCCATAATGACACAGGATAAAAAATCTCTATATCCATTTGCTTCATTGAGAAATGTTAGCTATTATCCAAATGAAAATGAAATTCTTTTTTCTATGCATACAATTTTTCGAATTAAAAATGTTCATGAGATCGATGAACGTTTGTGGCAAATCGATTTAAATTTCACCAATGATCAAGATGAACAACTTAATATTCTTCTTAAACAATTACGTTCCGAGATCTATGTACCAGGCGTATTCAACGTAGATAAAGTTGGACAACTTTGTTTGAAGATAGGTGATTATGATGGAGCATTAGAAGTTTACAATACATTACTACAGATGTTTCCTGATAGTTTAGTTTTTCTCTGTTATGTTCATAATCATCTTGGTTTAGCGTATCAACATTTGGATCAAATCGATCAAGCACTCATTCACTATGAAAAATCCATTGAAATTCGACGTTCATTGGAAGATGAGGGCAATCAGGATGGATATTCATTGGTGACTTATGCAAATCTCAGCACTCTTTATGCAAAGAAAGGTGATCTAGTTCGAGCTCGGCTTAATTGTGAGCATGCACTTGCTTTAGCTAAACAAAGCAAATATACTGAAACTGAAAACCCGATCGTATATAGTTATCACTTATCGAATTTGGCATTCATTATACATGCTGAAGGTAAACTCGAAGAGTCGATCGAGACTTATCGAAAAGTCATTGCATTACGGCTCGAATATTTACCTTCGAATCATCCCGAGTTATCTGTAGAATACAGTAATTTAGCTGTAGTTTATAGTGAAAACAAAGATTATTCATCATCTATTGAATGTTTCCATCGTTCTCTCGGCATTGCCGAGAAGTCACTGCCAGACAATCACGATCGGCTAGCTACAATACACTTCAATATTAGTGTAGCGAATGAAAATTTGGCGAACTATGAAGAAGCACTGAAACACATTACTAAAGCAGTGGACAAAGCACGGTTATCGCCAACATTCAATCAAGAAAACCTCAACCAATGGATTCAATGTATGCAGCAAATCCAAGAAAAAATAAACGCACATTAAAAATGCTTCTTTTACGTTTGTTTTTCTTTCTGTCTACAACAAAAAGAAATTCTTTTATTTGGTGCAGTTATCCTAATGTACGCTCTGAAGTTAAACGTTATTTGAATTTCTGTAGTATTTTTCATGAACATTTATCCAACAGCTGGTGATAATTTTGTTTTGAAACAGTCATTAGTACTTTTGTTAGGTATTTTCTCTTCTAATTGAAATGAACCCATTTTAAATCATGCAAACTGTTTTCTCAAATTGTCATCATAATGGTATAAGAATATAGATCAATAAATAGACATAGATCATGTAAGAAATTCATAAATCAAACAAGGACAAAAAAAGCAATGTGGCAATACTACAGTAAATGTTTTATCATGGTTAACAAACACTTTAGCATTTTCTGAGTTAGATGATAAAATACTCGACATGATCGAAGCAACCATATCTTTAAATGCTTGTTCGAGTCTTTTGCCGATGTTTCAATATGCGGAATGTGTAATGAACCAGCGAATTTCTGATAAAAATAAAATAAAATTGTTTATTGTGTGCATCGATTGTTCTGATACATACTTTAGCTTTTGCATAATCAGCAACTCTCTTAGCTGTCAAACCACATTTATTACTAACTAATAACTTCTTGACATATTCATTTCCCTTGGGTTCAATTTCTGTTAGCGATGTTTTGATATTGCCGAACGATTCCTTTAAACAATGATAGTTGAGCGTGAAGAGACAAAAATAAACATAATTAAAGTTATAAATAAGATCCTTAAGATCAAAAACACTGATGATAACCCTGTGCACCCCGATAATAAGTAGCTGAAAATAGAATAAATCAATACAATCTAATCAGTCTTGTTCATATTAGTCCGATCGCACTGATTTTGATATTTGATAAAATGATTATGTTCATTCAATTGCTCTTAAGGGTGTAGGTGTGGATGAATGACAAAGAATCCACACACAGCTGATATATTGTGTCAAGGTCATAGTTACGAAACACAGATTGACATATTGTTACTACTTCCATGTTAAAACTTAACACTAAGCATAATTGATCAAGAATATTGATTTGTCTATGAAAGTTTTTCCGTACTACTTCTAATATATTCTAAAATCTTTTCCGTCACTTTTCTATTCATGCTTCGAGTTTGTCACGTCTCATTTATTTTTTTTCGCATTTTTCATTGACTCACACGAATAATATCCCAGGTCGAGCAATCCGACAGTAGACACCTATCGGAACCCACCCGATCCGACTGGAACACAATAGGATTTTACCGGATCCTGCCAGATCTTACAGAATTATCGTTGGATTCCGGGTCGAGGAATCGAGGGTGTGGATGCAGGTGCGGGTGGGTAAAGAAGAAACTCACACTCACACCCACATCCATCTATAATTCCTTTGAGTATTTTATATAAAGCTGTAACGAAAAAAATTCGTTTCTCTTTGTTTCCATGCTATTCGAACTATTTCATTATAATGAACGAAAAGTATTTACAGAAAAATACTATTTGAGAAAATACATCTGCTACGGTGTTGCAGTAGCATCTCTTTTCAGTAATTTATTCAAAAGTAAAACTTTTTTCTCGTATGATTTGTCTACTATATCCAACAGAAATTCAGCCAGGTCTTAAGGCGAATTCGAACACGACATTCTCCTAACATCATAGTTTTGTGGTGGTATTTCGTCGAAAATCCCAATTTCTGCTCGACAACCGCACCTGAAACAGATACCGTTGCATAGAGCTCGAAATTCTGCATCCAACACAATGAAATAGAGCATCAACACACGGCTCTGAGCGAATTCAGACAGGATCTTTCCCTGAGAACATGGTTTTAAGGTCGTATTTTGGCCCAAACGCCGATTGATTGTTGACGACCCGATGTGAAACTGGCACCGTGAGATAGAGCTCAAAATTCTGCATTCAGCACAATCAGGTAGACAATCAGCACAGGGCATTATGCGAACCCAGTGGTAACATTACCTACGTCTGCATTTCATTTCATATTTCTTTTATTTCTTTTGAGTTACTTTGTTTGCTTAGCTCATGTCAATAACTATTTTCATTTATGTAATTAAATTTAAAAATCAATTTTCCGACTTGAAATATTTTTTCAATTGAATAGCATTGATGAACAATATTTCAGATCAATAAATCATGCATTTTAGTCTAATCAAAATCGATAAATCCTTTGGTCGAATACAATTATTTATCATATTGAATGGCAATCTTATTTTTCTGTAATATCTATGAAGTCTTTTCTAGACTTTTCATAGTACGATGCTAACAAAATATGCAGATGTGCTTTTGTTGGTTCCGTTGACTTGAATTGCACAAATAAAATAGTATTCATTTAGATAGATAAAAAGATTGACCTTCATAAAAATGGCAAATAGGCATATTTTTCTCTAGTTAATAGAAAAGGAAAAATATTCTCTGTAAATATTCAAGTAGCATTTGAAAGTATTTTACCCAAAAATCAAATAGGTTTTCATCAAAATTTTAATTTAACTAGATTTAAAAATTATCTATTGGAAACTTTTGGAGATGATAGATACCATTTGTTGAAATTTATTCTCTGCGATTTTTTTACGAAAGAACATTCAATTTTTCAAAAAGACACCTATGCATATATAAATAGGCACACTAAGAAGTTCAAATATTGTTTTTACACTCAAATATTTTATATTTGTTTAGTTTTTAAAAATAAAAAAAAATGTAATTGTATAACTTTATTTACTCCAAATTTTGTTTTGAATGAAAACATATTTAATTACTAATTCTAGGAAATGATAAATTCCAATTTTTATCAAAAAATATTTGATCTTTATTATAAATATTTAATTGATGTTCGACTTCATATGTTGATGGTGATTGTTTAGTAAACATAACTGATTTTGTTTTTATATCAACTTTAATTGTCGATCGATCTTGAAAATAATATTTTAAATATCGATTTATTTCAATTCTTGCAGATTGAGGATCATTTTTCTTTATTGTATAAATACTTTCTGTTGTTTCATCCCATATTAAGCCATCGGGATATTCACTAGAACCACAATCTTCATTTATCTTTTAAATAGGAAAACAAAACAAAAAGAAATTTCTTCGAAAATCTAATATAAATTAAATTACTTTCAATGTAATTATTTCGCTGACCTCATCAAATATTCTAAAACGATTGATTGAACTTGCTCGTAAATATTTTATTGGAATTCCTTGACAAATTTCCGGATGACCAAAATCATTTCTTGTTGAACTTAATTAATTAGAAAAAAAAGGATTAGAATTTATTTTGAATATGAATAAAAAATTTTCTTACTATTTTTCATTTAAACAAGGTAATGTTAAAGTACATGATGATAATTCATTAAAATAAATTCTAAAATAAAATAAAATTTCATTGATTATTTTCTCTCAAGTAAACTGGACAACAAACGTTAATGTTGACAATTGAGGTGCAGGCCATACGATTGGCCAATATGATGTTGATAAAGCTAAGCGAAGACGAGAACCTGCCGGTATACAAACACAAATACCAGACAAGATTATTTCAACACTTCAATTTAAAAAAAGGAAAGAAACATTTTTATCGTTTGTTGAAAATATGATTTGATAAAAAGGCAGACCTGAAAATTTCATCAATATTTAATAGTTGAGGATGTTCATGCGATTTATAATGTGTTAAATCAAGAATTCCACGTGAAATAAGAATTGAAGATGAACTGTTTTCATCAATCATACAAAGACGAACGCAAATCAAACCATAATTTGTATTTGAACTTAAATTAAGTTTAACTGTTGGAAATCCAAATAATTCTAAAAGAAAAATAAAATGAATTCATATTTTTGAAATTTTTCTTATAAAATATTCGTAACCATAATTTTCGTCTAAAGGAAGAGAATCAAAGCATAAAGATCTTCCATCATCTTCTCGTTGATCTGTTGAATGATCTGGACTTTGAATATTTCCCCATCCAAGTAAATTTCCACTTGCTAAACCTGTTTCTTGGGGAGACAAAAATGAAATTTTTTTCGGAAGTGAATCATTTGAAATGATTTCAGTTGTTAACGATTGAAAAGATAAATAATATTTTATTGTTTTTTGATTGATTTCTTGATTCTTATCGATCAATAAATGATTTCGTTGAAAATGTTCATTTGGATAAAATGGAAGTGAATTGAAATGAATCCAATTTCCTTTTCTTTCTTTTAAAGTAGAATGAAGTTCATCAATATTTGGCTTTAATTTAAATATTGAGAATGATTCTTTATTTTTATAATCATCATTTATCTTTTTAATATGATAATCAAGCCATTGAACTATTTCTTGTAAAAATCCAATTTTCGGCCCTGGATAGGCATCATCGCTAGAAATAAAATAAAATTCAATTCACTTAAATATTATAAATAAATAAACTAACGGCCATTGATGACCCCATGGACCTAATATTGATCTTTTTTCACATTTTAATTTATTCATTAAACGAAATATCGATGAATTATAAAGATCAGCAAATCCGCCAATTAATAAAACAGGACATAAAATTTTCGAATAATCTTCACAAACACTTCCGTGACGCCAATATTCATTTCTAAAGAAAATTTTTGTCAAATTAAAAAATTTTATTTTTGTTCGCTTTTTTTTTAAACAAACCGATTTTGATGTTTTATCCAATAAAAATCTAAAGGCATCAAGTTATGTAATCGTTCTTTCCAAATATTGAATAAATCGAAGTCTTTATCGATTCCTCCTTGATACAATGGATGTGGAGGAACAGATAACCAAATTAACATTTGAGTTGACCATGATAAAGCTAAATAGATATCAATAAAGAATTTTAATTTTCAATAATGAAAAACCTTCTTGTGCTGCTAAGCATCCTCCATAATAATGAATATCATTATTATAACGATCATCTGTTGAATAAGCTGAAATAATTCCAGATAAATTCTAATTAAAATTCATACGAAGTTTCTTTTATATATTGAAAAATTGAAATGACTAACTTTGGGTTGAAGATAACCTATTTGTAAACCATTGAAACCAGCCCAAGATTTTCCATAGATAATAGTCTTTTTTTTTGTTTTTCTAAATTTAATAAATAAAATAAAACTAAATATTTGAATTACTTTTCCATTTGACCATGTTTGATTTTGTATCCAATCGAGAATTTTTAATCCATCGGATAATTCTTGTTCAGAATATTCATCATCAAATATTCCTTTCGTTTTTTCAAATGAAAAAAAAATTTTTACCAAGAAAAAAATCGTATAAAATAGAAACCTTGTGAATTTCCAGTTCCTCGAATATCAACTCGGAGTGAAACATAGCCAAATCCTGAAAAATATTTCAATCGAATTTCATCTCTTGGTGATCTATGAACAAATAAAATAACATAATTAAAATTAACTAACAAAAAAAAACCTAACGTCCAATCTGCTTTTCTATATGGTATATATTCTAGAATTGTTGCAAATGTTTCTTCATTTATTAATTGAACATTCTTATCTATGAAAACCTTGAATGTTAAAAAACAAGATTAAAAAATAATTTTCTTTTTTTTCACTTTGAGGCATCCATATCGTTGCTGCTAATTTAATATTTTTATCAACCGGAATTGAGATCTCTGTTAATTTCTTTACGTCATATGGAAATTCATAACGAATTTTTTGATGAATATTTTCATTAGATGAAGATGTCATTTTATGAGAAGAATTTCAAAATAGATAAAACTTCCGATAAGATTCGCGAGCCCTTTTCTTTGCTTTTAAAATGTGATTTCGTCAACAAATTATCATAATAAATAAAAGATGTCTCTCTTTTCTTGTTATAATTTCATTTTTCAAACAATACTGCTTCGTACAAGATCAAATCGAAGTAATAAAGGAATTGACATGTTTCAATTATTTCAAACTGAATTGCAATTTATCGAAAGACAATCATTTATAATAAATCTAATTTCATGAAGAAATTAATTAACTATGAATTATACATTATATTTGATTGGTTAGATAAACTAATGAACCCGAAAGAAAATATTTCACAATAGGTTCTTTACGAGAGATGCTTGCAGAAATTTAAGAATCCAATATACAATAGTATATTCCTATTACAATACGCAAGAAAACATAATTAGTTATTTATCAATTTAAATAAAATAAATATCAATATTCCGTTCATTCCGATTTTTACAAATTTATTTTTGTATTCGTTTCAGAGAATAAATCCACAAGATAGATAAACAGGTAAATAAAAATACAAGTAAGGTTCATCGACATCGAAAGTCGATTCACTGGGCCCTAGACTAACGGAATGATGACAACTAAGTGCTTATAGTTTTATATAAAAATTGAATTCTGCAACATGACGACTCTGAGAGAAACTAATAGATTTGAAACTTTGCATATTATATAGTACACTTATATTCAAAAAGTTGACATAACACATAAAAATATTTTTTTCTTGAGGAGATTTACGCAGTGGCAGCTTGTTCGATTCTCGGAAACCAGCGTAATGATCGAGCCAAATGAATATATGTGTGTATAGACATGTTCATGAACACTTGAATGAACATTACAATTATTTGTTGTTTTTTCGGCATTGAATATTAGGAGTATTCATGTTTACGCACTCAGTAGGCGAAGCGCATGAACATAAAGATACATATTGATCAAAATAACAGATAAGAAACAGCAGTAATAATCCGCACCGCCGACTGTTGTTGATTTATCAATTTCATATTTGATCATACCTACGGTTTGTCTTTTTCCGTATGTTTGCATTACTCAGCATACGAGAATAGAAAAAAATATATGCTGAATAGATGCAATGCGTCATCCAAGTACAGCAATAAGATATATTTGAGCTCAATTGTGGGAATCACATCTTTCATCGTCAACGAAAAGAAAAAAATATATTAATTTGATATTGCGTTTTATAAATAACCAATGCACAACGAGAGAAAAATTTAGAAGCATATGACACGAATGTAATGTGTTTGAACGTTGCAATCGAGAATATTTCACAATTGCTTTGATGTTGAAGAAAAAAAACAAAAAAAGAAGAGATTAGGTTTTTAGCAAATGTATGAAAATAATATCTGTTTTTGTATTTAATAGCTGCTATTTGAATCTTTGATTATAAACTTATTATAAATTTCAATCCCAATAATGTTGCTTATCGTCTGATTTTACTTGGTCGATAATTCGATTGCTCTGTAATGAATGCACACTCTAAAAAAAATTCGGTATTTGTTACTATCAGAAACTATCTTGAGGGTCTGGGTGTGGATGTGGGTGTAGGTGAAGGAAACATATACACCCACACCCACACCCTCGTATTTCATGGTTTTTTTTGACGTATTTTTCGTATTTCATATGGATTTCACGGGATTGGCAATCCCAAAAATCCCCCGTTCCCCCCTTGCTTTATCCCCTTGCATACAAAACACAATTTGTTTTGTGTGTCCAATTGTGTAGGGCCAGAAAAACATACAGTCAGAAGACAACGACGCTAATACATTTTTCTAGAAAGGCTGATCAAAGACAATCGAGGTCGAAGAATCAAAGAATCAAAGAGTCACAGTAGAATTTCAAAATTTAAAAGTTGGGTGTTTGAGGTGAGGTAGGACTTTGTGAATAAATTGGCTGATTTTCATACGGTTTTCTGGAAGGCAATGAAAGATTCTGACTCCGAATTCGGAATCAGTCTTCCATATCTGAGCTTCTATTGATAAGAAATCAGTTCAAGGGAAAATAGCCCTTTGTTTTAGGAAAAGTCGAAAGTGTTGTTGAGAAAATCATGATGGTTTCTGAGATATCGGAAGAAGAAAGTCGATTGAATTTCTCTTGAAATATTTATTATGTGTCAGAAAACCTGTAGTCCAGCTCTATAAAAAGTGCATGTCTCTTGAGTAAAACAGCGATCTTTTCTCAGAAAATAAGATTAAACAGTACTAGATAACACTACGCCGTGCTGGCGAAGTCCAAACAAGAATTACGTTATTTCCGATGTGGTGCTCGATTCGAAGTTTAATTCTCTCAAAAGGTTGAAATCCATCAAATTTACCTCAGAGGAATAGATAGATATACGTAACCTTAATGGTTTTCTCAAACAGGCAATAAAAGAATATTGGAGAATGAGAGTATATTCGTGAGATAAATTGAGAAAACCACGTTTTGAATAGATGTTTCAAAATAATGAAGTGGCAGGGTATGAATCATTCTAGCAAACAGCTCGGCGCATTTCTTCTAAATCCATTGAGTTTTGCTGTGGAATCATTGTTTTTTAAAGTCACATATTATTTCACCAATTCGATGAGATTTCTCTTGGAAGCAGGTTCGATGGGACACTATTTAGACTTCTAGATGGCAAAAGCACAGACATAAGCTAGAGTTCATAAGATGCCATCAACCCAGAGTTTCATGCCGAGTATTTTTCTTTTTGAAAATGGGATGTCTTTCAATACAGGCGACTTGCTGGATCTTATTAAAAGATAACGATTACACAGTGAAGTAGAGCAAAAGAATGACAGCAGCTAGCCACGAGTGGCGCCTCGGAAGGGGGCCGACGAGCGACTAGTTGTTGCTATGCTGACTTTATATAAAGTGCGCTTGATATCTCCTTCGATGCACTACAAATTATTAACCGTCTAAATATTATTTATTACAATACGCAAGACACACTATTAAAAATCTAAACTTATTGAACTGAGTCGTAGCTTGCTCGATGAAAAATATCAATAAAGAAGTTCAGTTGACTGTATTCGAATCGAACATTGTCGATTTTCTCTTACTAGGTTCTCAGTATCAGAAATTAATTGGCCAATTTTTTTTCTATTTTTCTTGAATGATTTATGTGACTATATGATCACCCTTCGGGTAAAAGGATCAGTGCAAAATTGAATTTAAGCTAGTAATCTGATTATATGGGTTTATCTCTACTTAACTAAACAGTTAAACTACGATTATGTGTAGCCACAAAATGTTCAATGGACTAATCCGTTGACGTACTAACAGCTATTAAAACGTAGATCTTAATTCATCATCTGCATTCTGTCACCTTACACTACAATAGGGCTTGCATATTCTATTGGTAGAACGATCTACCGAGAGATTCAATTTAGTTTGTACTCTCAGAGTACACCAATACAATTTCTTCAGTAGGTTCATTCAGGGTTTTATTGTCTAGCAATCTCTGAGTAATAGTTAAATATAATGGTAGTATCGCAGGAAATAAGACATTCTCATGTACAAAATCCTATACGACTAAACTTATGTAAATATGAACACCAAAACTCCCAGATCGAACTGTCGAAGATTTAAGTACCCCGTGTGATTCTTTGCAGTAAAAGAGTGCCTCACACGAAATAAGTAAAACTGTCAGCCGAGGGTAGAGCGAGTCACTCTCACAAGCGTTACCTTTCGTTAAGAGATATTTCACTCTGTTTTCATTTAATTTGACGTAGTTCGTACTGTTGGTACTCGTTTTGTTTTGACCAATTGGCTTATTCTCATCGCGGATACACGTTTAAGCATTAGTAGAAAGAAATTAAGAATAGGAGTACAAATGATTTTATTAGGAAAAATTTCACATCTTCTGTTTTAAATAACTAATTTTACTTTTACATGAGTCGATATTTGGATGCGTAGAAGGAAGCGATTTCTGAAAAATAGCGAGTGCCTTCTCATGACACGAAAGTGCTTGAGAGTAGCAGTGTGTATGCTCATACACAGTAGCTAGCCATCCGTAGGTACACGCGATATCAGGATGATTCTTCGGGCAAGTTTGTACTTGTATTTGAAGCGTTTTTTCAAAACATTCAAGTGCTTTCGAGTAATCACCCAGCTCAATATACACTGCACCGATGTTTCCACAAGAAATAGCTATCTGCGGATCATTATCAGGAAGAGATTCCTCTTTTATTTTATGTGATTTATTGTAATATTCAAGTGCTTGTGAGTGATCTGCCAGGCTATTATAGGCGAGACCGATGTTGTTGTAAATACAAGATAATGCTAATGACGAATTGTCGTATGGATGAGTTTTTTGTCTAATTTCTAGACACTTCTCAAAAGATTTTACGGCATCTCGATATCTTCCTTGGTGAACTTTCAACTCGCCGATCTGATGATATATATGTTCAATATCTTCATTCGTACTAGCATTCTTGAGCAATTCATTGTAGAGTTCTTCAGCTTGATCTAGGTCACTCATTTTGAGCATAAGTTTACCCATTCGTTGCCATCCTGTTGCCCCTTGAATCTCTTCTTTTAGGGTTTTCGTAAGACCAGCAAGCTGTGGATCTTTATCGTCTGAAAGAGTCAACTCCACTTCCCATAGACGATTATTTTGCTTTGATTGTTTAATTTCACCTACTCGAAATACTGTGTGCATTGAGAACAGTATTTCTTGTTCTTCTGGAAAAGCGCTGTATTCGGTAATAAGAGCAAATGGCGTATCTTTAATTGAAATTTTCTTTAGATCGATAGCCATGTTGAATAAAACGCCTATTAGTTGTTTATCTTTCCCAAGTTTATTCTTCGACAAATCCTGTTGCAACATTTTTTTCTTTACTAGTCGATAAGAAATTATTGAATGCTAACAGACCACCCTTGACTTTTGTCAAACATCCAAATTCCTGTTTAGTAAATCCTTGACCTCGGTAGACCATAAATTTCTGTTCAAAAGTACAAGCTTGTTGTCTATTCAACTGTTCAAGCTGCCGATGAAGATTACGAATGAAGAAGCCAGTTTTGGTCATAGTTTCCATATCCAATGACCACAACGCACGGTTAATCATGCCAAAAAGAAACATGTTGCAACTATACCATTCAACTGGTGTTTTGTGACTGTATTCCTTCTGAAAATTAATCAATTCTGATTCCGGTACATCATG
Organism: Rotaria socialis; assembly: GCA_905331475.1. Lineage (NCBI taxonomy): Eukaryota > Metazoa > Rotifera > Eurotatoria > Philodinida > Philodinidae > Rotaria > Rotaria socialis. Next base: position 17,002 of record CAJNYU010001008.1, on the reverse strand, counting down.
ATGGCGGCAGTAGAAAAGTAAATTTTTAATGGACTTTGTATCATCTTCATCGATTTCTAGTATAATTTCTTTGAACAGCATTGAATACATATACGACGGAGACATTTCATCTTGACTTTGTTGACTGGATGTCGATTCTTCGATAGTTGTTTTTGGAATGAAGCTCATTGATACGAAATCATGGTCGCATCGATGAGCCACTTTTTTCAATGATTCACATATCGGCGTTATTGACGTGTACACGCCTTCAATCTTTGGCCAATCTTTTGCCATTGCTCATGTCGAGCCTTATTTCCACAAAATATATATATTACATCCAATTGCGGCATATCATGGATATCGGACACCAAATGTTGCCCGATCGCCCCAGAGGAAATTACGAAAGCCTTTTCGTTATCCATCTTATTAAGTAAGTCAATGCATTGCGATGGTGTCGTACAAATATTGACTTCATGAATAACATTACGTAGATTTGCGAGTGTTTTTTTACAATCATCTTGTGCTTCATCAATGTTACCATCGGCCCAGATGACTAAATAATTTTGCAATCGACCTCTTTTTGGTCGACTACTTGTGCGTGCACTTCGCTCAACGGAAGCCACAGCTATTGCTGATTGATAAGTTTCTTTTATAAATTGCTGTCAGTCACGCGTTATGTAGCGTATACACGATTGTAATCTGGAAATTATGGCTAGTTGCTTTGTATCTTTTACTATTTCGGTGCTTTTTTTCTGTTGATGTTACTCGATGGGACAAGCTGCAACTATACAAATCGTAATTTTAAAGTGAAAATAGCAATATAAACAGGAACGAAAGACAAGAAAAAGTTCACCATCAGTACTGATGTTTTTCTTCTTATTGCTATCCTTTCAAACTTGTCTTTACCGTTTGTTGATTCTTTTCAAAATAATCAAATATTTTTCTCCTTTTCATTGACGAAGAAAAGAATAAGTGCAAATATCGCGTGCGCCAGAAATAATGGCACACTTTGTATTTTCTGTTTTTCTTTCATTCCTTACATCGTATAACGTTAACTTTTTCCTAAAAGAATCTCCATGCAATTCTCTACAAAACAATCCATTTCACTTGGTACTAGTACAATTCGTCGCGATCAGTTCGTCGCACGATCAATTCGTCGCATGTAAAGGAGAGAGAGTGAATTAATTGAATTAAGTGATTTTGTTTAGTTTGTTTTTCAATTAATAACGACAATAAATGTTTTCATTTACAAAAATGAGACTCATTGCCGACTGTTTTTTTTTTTTGAAAAAGGGATAGAGCTGTCGATTTACATTTATTTATTTTAAATTCATAGTAGCTGAAATAAAGCTTAACTCAAAATAAAGTTCTATAAAGTTCATTTAAAAATAAAATAATTTTTTTGAATTAAAATGTGATTTAAAAATGATTTTGGATTTGAAAAATTATTTTTTCAGTTTAAAATTTTTAAAAATGTATTTCTTGATATAATAGACTTTTTAAAATTTTTGATGCTTCAATCTGTAAAAAAATGATGTATAAAGAAAACTAAAGCTGTAATATTTTATCCAAATATTCGTCTAATGTTCGCAAAATTGGAAACTCAAAAAACTATTTTGAGAATTTTCAAAACTACCGTATTGAATGATAGAACAACTTTTCCAATGACTAAAAATTGTCCCACAAAGTACGGAATGAACGAAACAGATCAAGAAAGAGTACATTTTGCCATTATATCTTCTGGAATCTTTTGCTTCAAAATTTTTTTGATAAGACCGTAAAAGAAACGATTTAAGTTTTATTTAATAACAGACTATTTGCACTGTGATAGAAGAATTTTCTAAGTAATTTTTACGAACCAAATCATTTGTTTGTTGAAAGAACATATGCTATCTATAAAGCAGATCTTTTCAGATTTTAAAAAAGTTCACATTGTAGTAGAAATTAAAATTTAAGAATTTAAGTGTTTTAGGGAAAATTGAAATTTCAAATTTTGCAGAGAGTCCAAAATAAAATATAGCCCCCATGAAGTTTCTGAATATAGTATCTGTATTGTAAACATTTTGTAGATTAGTAAGTTTTATTTGAGACGCCCCGTAATTTTTTTCTAGAATTCTTCAAATACTTTTAGATAAGAAAATTAAAGTTTTATTTTTCTTAACACAATTTTAATTTCTACTGTCACATACATTTATATGACTAATTGAAAAGCAAACTAAATAAAATGAATTAATTCACCCTCTTTCCTTTATATGCGACGAATTGTTCTGCGACGAATTGGTCGTGATGAATTGTCGTGCGACGAATTGAACGGTCACCAGGGTATTCAACATACCTTTCACTAGCTATTCAAAATGAATTGATCAAAACAATGGCTGAACAAATTAAATGGCAAATAGCAGAAAAAGTAATAATATTCTATTTGTTAGATCAAGCTTTTAGTTAGAAATAAATTGTTTTGTAGATAAAAGGAAAGGCATTTGCTTTGATGGCAGATGAAAGCCGCGATAATGGTGGTCATGAACAACTTTCAATAGTGATAAGAATAGTTGTGAATGCAAATAATCATAAACATATTATTCAAGAATATTTCATTAGTTTAATAAGATTACACGAGTTTGATGCTCAAATATTATCAAATGAAATTGTTAATTACTTAACAAATTATGGTGTTAAATTAGATTCATGCATTGCACAATGTTATGATGGATATAGGAATCTTTTATGACTTAAAACTGCTAGAATCAGTATTGTGAATTTATTTATTTTTATTTCAGAGCATCTGTAATGTCAGGCAAATGCTCTGGTGTCCAGACGATTCTCCGTCAAAATCACATGCCGAATGGCATTCACATACATTGTCATGCGCATAGGCTTAATCTTGTAATTGTTGATGTTCATAAAGTTATACAATATATTAGCGAGTTTTATCAAATTGTCTCAAAAATTCATTCATATTTTGTTTCTTCATCAGTAACCAATGAGTACTATCAACAGCTCAACAAAAATTAGCAATAAGTATGCTAGTTTATCGAAATAGACTTCTATTTTGCTTATGTTTATTTCATAGATACTTCTTCGAAACTCAAGCCATGGTCAGATATTCGGTGGGACTCACGATGTAGTTCCATTTCTCCGCTTCAAATATTGCTCTATTGTCAAGTGTATCCTCATTATCTCCTCAAGGTAAGTCCTTCTTAAACTATGACCTTTTATTACCTCTAGCTAAGCATATCGACTGTGATCAAAGTCATCTATTTAATGAAATACAAGTTCTTAAACAAATGTTAGAAAATAAAAAGCTATCAAGTATCGCAGAATTATATCAACACATGAAGCCATTGGAACAAGCGTTTCCGCGCATCATGTCAATGGTTCAAGCTGCACTTACGATCCCGGTGTCATCTTCGACTTGTGAACGTGTCTTTTCGAAAATGAATTTAATCAAAACACGTATACGAAATAGTATGGCTGATGAACGATTAGGTGATCTTTGTATTTTGTCAATTGAACGTGATTACGAAATCAACTTTGAACAAGTTATTGATCAGTTTTCAGTTGTGCATAAAAATAGTAGAATTATGCTGTGCTAGTTGTATTCTTTTTAAATTTCTATTTGTTCTTTTTCATAATAAATGATTACACATGTGAACTTGAATATGGATATTGGCTTCGTGCATTGTTACAGTTGAATTAAAATTGCCTTCTTCTACTTTCCAAGGGCTAGGGGCTGAGCCCCCCTCTACGAAAATTTGCTGGTTACGCCACTACTACAAATGGTTATTTGTGCCATTGTTACAGACAGACAGACAGACACAGGTGAATTACGGTTTCTAGACCCTATCCTTTCAGTCTAGGGAAAAGAAGAATTCAATAGTATTATGATCGAATCAGNTAAGGCCCACGGGATCGTCGGGCGGGTCGCGAATTTTTACAAAATTGCGGGGCTGACGGGTTACGGGTAGCGATTCACTGACGGGCAAGCGGGGCGGGTGAAATAAAAATAAAAGCCACGGGTTTCGGGCGGGGCGAGTATAAATTTACACGGGTTCGGGCGGGTCAAGATTTTTCACGGGGCACGATGAAGGGTAGTAAAAAATTATTGAGAAGTCGTTAGTCTAGGTGTGTAGTACGAAATACATATTGATTGGCACTTTATTTTCATCTAATGATCTACAAGCTTGCCTATTACGTATTTCTTTTTTCCCTTTTCGTTTGGTAAAGACCCGGAGCCGACAAAGCAGTGAGGAAAAAGTTAAACAATAGCAAGTGTTACGTGATTGTTCTGCAAGCTTTTGAACGGATCTAGATATAACATTTATATCAGTAGATAGAGAAAAAGATACTGTATTGAACTATGTTTTTGGATTTTCCTGAAAAACTGACAGGTGAAAACCAGAGGGCGCCATCACGCAGTGACGATATATGAATATGTTTACTGCAGCAAAATTTGATTCTCAAATACTACTAGATCAATTCTCTCATATTTCTGTTTTATCACATTATTTTAGCTATCTATTCGCCTAACTACCACCTTTTCCAATCCCACAAGAGATCAGGTAACTTTAGAATATCTTCGCGCAATAATAACAGTAATTTGTTTACATCTAAGTTGTAGGAAATGAGAAAAGAGCAATTTATCTGATAAAATATTTAATTACACAAATAATATATATAAATACTACATAAAACAGGTTGTGAGTGCCATTAGAGACATGGAGGAAATGGACACCACCCTGACCGTATACTTTTCTCTCAGATTTTTTGTTAAAAAATCTAATTAATTATGTACAATAAATAATTTAAAATAAGCAATTTGTTAAATATAAAATTTCTTCGGGTGGTACGGACGGGGCGGGCCCCGTCATCAAATTGACGGGCGGGCGAGGCGGGTGTGTGTTTGTATGGTGGCGAGCGGGGCGGGGAGGTTATGCAATTTAACTGGCCGGGGGTCAGGGGACAGGTGTTGGAAATTCGCGGGGCGAGCACTGAGGCGCACGAAAATTCCCTGCCCCACACACCTCTGGATCGAATGAGAATATGCAGAAAAAGATTCGGATTTCCTTTTCAAATTTTAATGAAATCAGATTCAATATTTTAAATGTTATAACGTAATGTCGAGTTTATGTAACATAATGACAATAAATATCGAATATGTAATCTAAGATATAAATGATTTTAATTATTCGTTTAAGAAAATCTTCAATCTCTAATGGGAAATAGTTTAACGAATAGAAGTAAAAAATGATCGAAATAATCAAGATATTGATAATTTCATTTACCATAATGAAAATTAAATATCTTTTATTCGATCAATTCAATTCTATTTCGATGAATAGATTATTAACTTTAGAATCAGCTTGATTTCTAAGTGTGATAACAAACCAGAAATCATTTATTTTCTATTCAAATAAACAAAACGAGTGTTTAAACGTTTTATATTTTTATTTATAATTAGATATCAATTATTATATGATTTATTTGTGCAAAAACTTAATTTTAACTTTAGATTATTAGATCTGATACAAAAAACAAAACACAACACTTGAGTCATATTTGTTGATATGATAATTATGCCAAAGATGAATTCTTATTGTATTTTATTAAAAAATAATTCTTATAAACTAAAAATGCCTTTTTTAAAAAAATTTAAAAGACTAAACAGAAATATATTGATAGAACTTTTTTTTTACCTTCGAAATAGTAAATAAAATCGATTGAAATATCATCATGCCAAGAATTTGTTTGTTTTATGACTTTGAATAAAGTGGAAATAGCAAGTAACTTAAAAAATTCATTGGCAATCGGCTTCAGTTTCTTCTGAAATTTTTTTAATTTCGTTAATAGCTAATTGCAAAGCTTATTCAGAATAATAAATATCATCATTTGATTCTTTCGAATTTTGATCTTTTAACTTCCAATTAATTTCATATTCTAATTCAGATTGATAAACTTGATTTGTTGTTCGACAAATATTAATTGTTTCACCTTGAAAATAAGGATGGTCAACTAAACAATAAACAATTATTCCACTTGATTTATCATGAACAATTAACTCTTTTAATTCTTGCCATTTATCACCTTCAAATTGAAGAATTCTTAAAAGATGATTTTTTTCATTTTCTAATATTTCAACATGACGAATTCTTTGAAAATATTTTTCTGGATGTTCAATTTTTTCCAGAAGTTTTTGCCAAACAGCACCAAAGCGAGCATTAACAAGGGTGTGAGTGTGTGTAAATTCCTTTGGTACACCCACACCCGGATAATACAACCGAACATTGTCGCAACCGATCGACCCAGACTACCGGACGACCCCGGGTTCACAACGGCTTCACCACATATTTGACCGGATTCCATCAGATTCTGACGACAAGGAACTCATAAAAAATCTCTCATACAAGTGTTCTTTAATCACAAGATGAATCAACTGTAGTCTACAGAAACACGCACGCCAACCGAAACAACTACGCCTCATGAAAAAGGACATATAATCCAAACCTTCACCGCCCAAACGTGTCCACAACAAGCATTTCTCCAACAGCAACCACCCTGAAAAAAATTGTAAGGCTGTGGGTGTGGGAAAAGAGAAGTTCATACACCCACACACCCACACCCACCCACACCCTTCATTTTAGGTTTTTTAATTTGAAAACCCCTACCATCAACGTTTTCCAGAGGGATTTTGACATGGTATAGGACGCGTTGAATTAACCTTTAACGATAAATGCGGAGAGCGTCTAAATTCCACGCGGGAGTGTAACGTTCCCGTTCGAGTGTGGCCTGTGCATGGTATTTGGCCTTAAGGGGCCCCACCTCAGAATCGACTTGCCACTTTTGAGCATAGGTTTGAGCTGAAACTTTCAGGGATACATGGTGACAGTGAGAAACGCTTTTGGTAAAAGTTTCAGCCTTGTATACCTTACTAAACTAGACTTATGACTTGTTTTGTGACTTCCACGAGAATTGTTATAACTTCATGACTATGACAGCTATCGAGGTCGGGTCGGTTTTAAATTAAAGCTAGCCTCCATACGCAAGTTTTTATCAGACAGAATTTTGAAATTCGCTTCTACTCATTTTTTATAAGTATTTTATTCGGTATGACTGCCAAAGTAGGTATAAAAAACACACTAAATCGGACTTTTCTCAGTCCAGGAATCCAATATCGAAAATCCGTCTGATAAAAAGTTAGCTATAATTGAAACCTTTAAAATAAAAAAGAATATCAGGGAAAGCTAAAGGCAAACGAAAGTTATAACAATTTTCCTAGTTGAGACCCATGTTTTCAGACCAACATTTAGGAATTTTTAGAAAGGTGTGTGGGAGTAAGGGAGATGAAAGAGTATTTCTTCAATTAGTCTGTCAAAACTTAAACTTTTTTCAAAAAATTATATATATTCTGAAAGAGGAGATCACGGGGAATCTTTCTATGATAAAAACTCGATTTCGTTTTTTTTTGAAAAATCAGCTTTTCTGAGCGGGGGCCCTTAAGGTGCCATTTATTCTCATCACATATATTGCCTTTATCTTTCTGTGCTTGATATTTGTCTTTATCTCTCATTCTCCTTCGTTCTCTCAAATGGTTGAGAATTTAACCGTGTGTTTGATATGTAATCGGGGCGATTTATGATTTGAAGAGTTAAATAAAGTGTAATACCATCAGCACAGGCATCTCTTCTATCAGAAATCGTTACAAAACCCTCCTAAGGGTTTGTTATATAGTGCACTTTCATAAACCTTTTTTCGTTTTTTATTCTACGCTTTTTGTACAGTGTATTGTTGCCAATTCAACCAATACGCTCAAGGTAAAACTAAATATATTATAGAGCAGCGTAAAAAGGATCACTCAACATATTTCAATGTTGGACATAAAAGTAGTTATTGTGCTTTACCCACAAAAGCTTAGAGCTTTTAAAAATTGCATCAGTACCCAAGTATACCCATGACGAAGGTGAGCATTCGGATCCTATCGGATCGTCTTAATACTGACAGAATTCGATCGGAAGTAACTGGGAATCCAGTGACCCAGATTCCGATATAAAATCCGACTGGATCCGGCTTAGTTTTCACCAAATCCTATCAGTTCTCGTCGAATTCCGACCAAACCCGCTGAAATCCGGATCGAAACTAGGTCATTGGATTCTTTTACCTGATTAAACAGAAACTGAAGGAAGACAAACGACATAACTAGTCCGAAATATCTTGAATCGTTGTCGAAATGGCTATGAAGTTTCATCCATACATATCAAGACTTACCTTATCTAAAAGAGTGTAACTCCGAACCAAGACAGTACTGCTTTCCAAGAACTATACACAACCACCTTTCTTTGCACTGAATTCTGCTGATACTTTATTTCACTGATCAATAGCAGAAAAATTCTTTGAAGATCATTATGATTATTAAAAATACATCATGGCTGATAAAATTCATCTAGGCCATGAAATAGTTCAGCGCAAGAGTTCCGCCCAATGAATCCGACTGGATCATATCGAATCATGTAATAAAAATAAAGGGAACCGACAGGATCAGGTCGTATTTTTAACAAGGTTCTACACGCCATCTGCACTGAAAGAAAAGGCCATACGGCTCTTAATCAAGATTCACAGATTTGTAACGAAATAGAAACCTTTTACAGGTTTCCTAAAAATATGATTTCATACCCCAACCATCTTCAATTCACATTCAAATTGGCTTCGTAACTGAAATTTCGTCACAATTACAATGCACTCGATCTGCGCTTGCACAATTTGAACGGATAAATCTATCACCTGCGTTAACCCCTTAAACTTAATCTATCACATTTTCTATATTTATCTCCGTAACTTAACACTGGTGTCCTAATCCAACGCCCAAAATATTCTTGTAACTGTGTTTAACTCCTTCGCTTAAGAGAATATAATTGCTTGGGCTCCTCAACAGAAAATGTGCATGACTAGTTTTTATTGCGACTAAAACTTACAGTGCAGTACGTTGTTTTTGATAATCTTAAGTACTTCAATCATTTCGATTCGTTATGACTACTGTTTATTGGAAATATTTTGCTCAATGTGAAATATGATTAGCAGTGAAACAATTAATGATATAAGAAATGAAGTTCAGGCAAGTATTTTTACTTTAATGATCACGTTTTGAAATGGAATTGAAGGAGTATTTTACGAAATCTTTTCACTTTTTGACACCCGAAAAGGTTTCACACGAAAGTCTACATGATACTAAACTCTTTTAACGTTTCATTTTTGCGAACAAAACATTTTAAAGCATAGTAAAATACCGCTTAACCTTTCTTTTTCAGTGCAAGCACTTTGTGTTGCAAGAAGTCAATGTTAATAAAAGAATACATGGCACTCCCAATGCGTTTCAATTGATCAGAAAATACTGCCTTTCGTTGTGAATAAAAAGAAAACAGAATAATAGTATCTTATGAAATGCTATTGCCATTTAAAGCTATTATCGTCGGCAGTATCTGTCCTTTACTTTTGCTGTTTTCGTTCTTCAATGGGAGAGTTAGAGAATTTAGGACGCGGCAGTTTCGTATAAAATTGACTAGTGGATCTTGAACTATCGAAATTTAGCTCAATTTACTCTTTTGTACAACTAACGTCTCTAAAGGCTGAATTGAAGCCAGAGAGTTTTTGCTTTGTAGCACCCGAAAATAATTACAATTACATACAATATTTACAAAAAGTTAAGACATTTTTAACTGTTCCTTGGAAAAAATATCCGAGTTCTCAGATGCCAGAAACGGAGGGAACCGACTGGATTCTGATAACAGAATACTATAGGGTCCTGCCATCGGGTTTCGTCGAATTCGGTAATCGCCATAAGGCCGAAGTTACTAGTATTAACTTAGATCCGATTGGATTCCGACAATCGGAATCATGTCGGATGCAATCATCGGAATTCATCGAATTGAAACACATCCGATTGCCGAGTTTTGTCCTGGGATTTTATTACCTGTTTTCTACTGAAACTCTGTAGATTGACAAATATGCTTGCCGTGCTGTATTCAGTTTATGTTAAAATTATGTTGAATTTCATTGGTGCTATCATTTATTTTGCTAGAAGAACCAACACTCTGTAAAAAAAAGGTGTCATACTGAACCTTTTCTCGGTACCCTTTTCAGAACCTTTTTAAAGTTCTAGACCTCCGCTTGAACCATAAATGGTTCAATACGACACGTTTTTTTTAGAGAGCAGTGAGTCTGCTTTACTCAATCGTGCGGTCAAAAAGATACAATGTTTCCGGCCATCTCTGCTTCACCAAAACTATAAAATAGATGAATGAATGCGACAATTGAAAAGCACTTAGAGAGTAGCTCCACAAATCCATCGAGGAATCAAGCTATTCGGATGCGAGTGTTTTAGGTAAGCATTTCAAAAGCAATACCAGGTATTACTTTCATCGATGCGCTTTTGAGTTCATATACAAACAAATGCGTTCACATCAGTATCGATTCACGCTGGTAAACGGTTGTATTGTGAATTCCGTCATTTTTTGATTGCTCAATAAAACTAATCATATGTGAAGCCCGCATGAACGCGCCAATAGCAACTGCGAACAAATAGATTTCGAAAAGAACGGAAAATGCCGGGTTGGTTACTCAACAATAGTGTTTCAAATGAAAACCATGAGTCACATACAATAATAGTGGCAATGAATCATTACTAAACATCAACAATTGAATATACTCAAGGGGACGCTCCGTTGAAATTGCCTTGCATCATTTAGCTTTTCATTGAAATGTACAAGTTTCGGTTTTTCACTCAAAAGTTCTTTTTCCTCAATAGCCCTCATATTCACACAGTCAAATCGAATGTATAGATGCTTATTTTAATTAAATATTGTATTTATTCTTTTAACGAAGCAAAACATTAACCATGTTTTTTTAAACTTGTTAATTGAATTGAAAGAACACCACAGATTAATCATCATTCGCATCTACAACGATACTCGCCATTGTATCTTCTACAGTAACCATATCTGCATCCTCTTCTTTCACAGTACATTATGCATCTCATTCTATCATCGCTACTGTATGGATCACAAACAAAATCACGAATGCCACCTAGTACAAGTTCATTTGCAATAACACAAAGAAGACTTAGAATCGATATGTCTCATACCAATGATTGAGATCTTTCTACTTACCGTTGTTTGAATCTTGATCGCTTGAATTTTCAGCTTTAGTCATAAACACGATGAAGGATACGAACAGTAACACGAGCAATAGTTGTTTAGAATTCATGCTGTCAATATAGAAAAGATGATTCTATTGTTGTCAGATCGTTGAAATATATATTCAATTGAATGTAGATGATGTATTGAAATTATAATGATAGAGATGACTGCTTATTTATAGTCGTTTTAAAATGAAATTTCCAGCATAATATATTTCTTTATTGAAATTATTCATCTAACTTTCTCGCCGTGTAAAATAGTTTTACTAATCTTGAATGTACACGGTAGTAAGTCCACGTAATTGAAAGATTGGGAAAAACCAATGATAAGCTACATGCATGGTCGTCATGATATTTCTGTTGTGAAGGAAGAAACACATTCGAGTTATTTTCCGAATATAACATTCCTACGACCATGTAGAAGCTATATTTATCAGCCTATTAGCAAATAATCGTTATCCATTCACTCTCATTAGATGAAGTAGAAAAATTTACGAAGCATTATCAGAGAGAGAAACTCTTCGTTCTGTACCTTTGCACAGCGATAACCTATCTTGAGGGTGTGTGTAGGTGTGGGTGTGGATGTACTAAAGGAATTTACACTCGCCCACATCCACACGCTTTCTTTCTGTATGTCAAGGCGTTGATTTAAATCTGTAGAAATAGAGTTCATGTTTAAGTCGACATGTATTTATATAGCTAAAGCTGTTAGTTGAACTGATATTGTTTTTGATTCATGTCGCCCAATTAGAGCATTATAACGATCGGTATTATCCAAAAATTGACAACGAGTTCTACTGATGAGTACTCAAGCCCACCAGTACTCATGAGTTCTCGCAGCATTTTCTGGCGTGAGTACTTTTTGAGTGGTCGCTAGGTGAGCACTTTCATTAGGAATCAGTCCATGCTAGACTGCTGATAATGACGAGGAAGAAAAAGAAAATAGTGGATTACCAAGTCATCCAAACAAATAAATCATTGGGAAAGTTCCAGACCTTATTGAGCCAATAGTAAATGAAACAATTGCTGAAGCTTTTTAAAAAAAATGAAGTTGATGGCAAAGCACTGCTGCTGGTAGAGAAGGAAGATTTACGTCACACTATGAACATTAAATTAGGTCTATCAGTTAAAATACTAAATAAAATTAAAGAACTACGCGCACGTGAACAATAATGTTCTTCAAAGTTAATTTAATTATTTTGGGTAAAATTTGTTTTTATTCTTAGGTTTATTCGTAATTTTCTTTTACAAATAGACGAAAATAAGTATTAGAAAAATGATTTTTACTTTTCAATAAGATGTACAAATCTATAGAAGATCATTCGATTAAAAATAGAATATATATTTGATATTAACATTTTGATTATTGATTTTTAACATTAGTTGAAAGTATTGAGAATCGGATTGGTCTTATATCCAGATGACCATATGACGTCATTCATAGACTCTAACAAAAGAATCCTTTGGTCGCAGTTGTTCACTGTTCTGTATCATTTCTACAATTTAATTAGCTGATTGATCAATTTTAGTATAAATAAGAGAATAGTCGACACCGTTTTAATCATTTTATTGAAAAAGTGAGAAGTTTCGGTATGAACTCATAACATCATCAGTCAGAAAATGAAATGAAATGACAGAACAAGATAAGAATAAATATATGAGCAATACAAAGAGAGAAAAGGAACAAAGACACATATGATAAGGAAACGTTTTCTTATCATAAATTAATTAATTTTTATCGCCCCCAAAATAATGCGTCTTGTTTTCGATCAGAACACATTTAAAACGAAGCTCTTTTGTGAGTAAGCTTTCTTTTATATTCCTTTTTAAATCATTAGATTCAATGGTTAAAATATCAGTATTCCAATTGTTACGATGTTTGTTATTAAGACAATGTTCAGCTATTTTGGAATAACCTTTGCCGTTAAAGGCATTTTTATGCTCTTCTTTACGAACTTCAGCACCTCTTGCTGTCTGACCTATATAATATCCTTGACAATCATAACATGAATAGCCATACACTATTCTTTTGTTACCATTAGTTCCACGGAATGCTCTACTGAATAATGAGGAAATTCGATTGCCAGCTTTAAATCCAAAAATGACATTAACTGTAGGATTTTGATGATTTTTCTAATCTTATTGGCTAATGCTAAGGAACATTCACCATAAAAAGGAACTGAAATGAATATTTTTTTATATTCAGAATTGGTTTTTTCTTTGTAATACTTAATTCAATATTACGTATAGTTTTATTAATGACATTAATAGGATAACCATTCGTGATGAAAATGCTCTTATAATATTCTAATTCTTGTTTAAAGAGATCATCAGATAAACATATTCTTTTCGCACGAGTACATAGACACTTAATTAAATTAATTTTATAATTACGAGGTTGATTACTGGTCCATCTAAGATATAGACCTGTATCTGTAGGTTTTCTGTAAACGTATGTGATTAGTTCCAAATTATTTCTTTCTATCATGACATCAAGAAATGGTAATTTATTTTCTTTTTGTATTTCTAAAGTGAATTTAATTGTAGGTTCAATATTATTCATGAATTTAACAAACAGATCAATTTCTCGTTGTGTTCCATGAAATATCATAAAAATATCATCAACATATCTATAAAATACGGATGGTTTCTTTCCTGTAAAATTGATAATATTTTCTTCTAGTTCACTCATATATAGATGTGCAAGTATAGGAGCCAACGGGCTTCCCATTGAGACACCATTTATTTGGTCATAATGTTCATTATTAAAAATAAAGTTTGTTCTATTAGTAAAATAGTAGAATAATTCTCTTAAATTTTTATCATCGATAGTTAATTTAGGATGTAGTAATTTTATTTTCTTAATTGCAATATCTTGAGGGTGTGGGCGGGTGTGAGCGTGAGTTTCTTCGTTACCCACCCGCACCCAAACTCACACACCCATGCTCACACCCACACACTTTCAAGCACGGCTATCTTGTTCAGCAACTGCTTGATATTCCAAAGGTGATGATAATGTATCAAGATTTTGCATATATTTTTGCAAATCGATTTGAAACTATTAAAATAATATAAATATTATTTTATTTTAAAATAAAATTTTATTATTTACACTTGTATGAAAATAAAATTTTTATTTAAGATAAACATAAAAACGAGTTGAACTTATATAATAAAGCATACAAATTTCATTTGATCGAGTACAATCTAATATTTCCATTGGAATATCTTTAGAAAAAGAGACAAAGAAATAATAAATATACTTTGATAAACATGTTGATCACTTATTTACACTGCTGTTCGCTCCATTTGATATTGTTCTATTTAATAGAAAAATAAATTTGAAAATCTAATAAAATTTGAAGTTTTATCATACCAAAATCTTTATTTACTGTTGTTGTTGATTCTTTTACACGCATTTCAACTTCTGATATTTGTCTTATTTCATTATAATTGAGAAATCATGCATAAAGATTTGGTCTATTTAATTGTGCACGAAATTCATCAATAACATTTAATGACCAGCCATTTATTGGTTTGATTATATTGGATAATGTACAATGATAAGCCAGACGGTATGTTTCCAACAGTCACTCCTACTAAACAAAATAATTTTGCGAAACAACATAATCAATTTTTCGTAACGACTAACCTTTAATGGCCGAAGAAATTGTACATGAATGCGTTGTACATCACCATAATCAATACGAAAGATTGTTGCAAAACCATCAGGATCTATTGACGAATGATGCCACGATCCCAATCTTTATCATTTATTGTTTTCTCCTAGATATTGCGATCACAAATTACACAACTATATCTCATTGATATACATTATTATATCAGTGAATGTACTCATTGATTTATTTATTTACACACCATAAATAAATAATTGAATCGTATTTGTCAGCACATAAACATGATTTTGTCAACAATCTGTTTTAAAAATGAAATTAATGATAAACGATTTAAAAAAATTCTGTACAGCTTCTTTCTAATGTTAAAGTTCTTATTTTTCTAGCCTTATCTTGGTAACATTTAGAAAAGTATAACAATTGTTTATTTCTTTTAAAACCGTTTGAAAAAAATGTATTTGAAAATTTCGTTTAATACAAATCATCCCTGCGATGATGATCTAATAATTTCACTCCTCTATTCCCAATGAATTTCAAGGATTTTCTACCAGTTTAAAAGAGCTTTCAAACGATCTATAAACTAAGTTGGCGGACCACTTTCTACTATATCTCATATAGGGTACTAATATCTGAAGGTCATCATTTTTTCACACAGTTGCACATAATGGCCCAATCGATACATAATAATCACTTGAGGGTGTGTCGGTGTGAGTTTCTTCTTTACCAACCCGCACCCGCACCCACACCCAACTAAAATGTTGATTGGGAACGAGTGAAAGATACAAGAAAAAACGGAAGGAAGACTATTTAAAAAAGTGTCTAGTTTAATTTTGTCTGTTAAAATATTGGTACTATCAATAGAATCTTGTTGAACACGTTGACCGACAGAGGATTCGTCACAGGAAAGAAATTATTTTGGTGCACGATTATTACGCCATTGGATCAAGCAAACATCGGCGTCGAAATTCTTGACCATATTCATGAATCCACTTATTTGCTACCCATTTATTACCAATCAAGACCGGACAAGCTGGAAGAATAGAAGAAAAGCTTACGTATTTCGACAGTGATTAACAAAACAATACTGACCTGCATGTAGTGTTCTGTAGTCAGCTAAAAAAGAGATATCAGCTAATCAATATAATCCAGTCAAGTTCAATCATATCGCACCTTCACCGGACGCATGGAGATTGTACCAAAATAATGTGCTTCCTTTCTTTGGCGTGATATAACCTCCGAAAAGAGGAAAGGCAGTTGCTCCGCCCCACTCCACGTCACTCATCTAAGAAATAAGACTACATCATGCATCGCGTCCTTAAGTCATATGCAACTTACATAAGTCATCCATGTAGCTATTCTATTACCTGAATAACAGTAGAATCTTGATAACTCTCCTAGATCAATGATATACTTACCAACCTTGTGGTAGTAAGCAGGATATTCCCATTTCTAAATGCATTACATTGGCAATGATCGATTTAGCAAAAGCTTGAAAAACAAAAGCATACATGATAAAAATCCACATGAGGACTGTAGTAGCCACCGATTCCATAGTTGCCGATCTAGTATTCATTTTATACATTATACTACAACAGAAAATAAAATAAATGCCTGAATTTCCTCAGCCGTTTCCATGGTCAAATTTGTGAGAGCACTAATCAGTTGAGAGAGACGAGCTACTACTGGCGAATCTTCATCACGTAGCCAAGCACTANATCATCCAAAATCCTACAGTTAATGTCATTTTTGGATTTAAAGCTGGCAATCGAATTTCCTCATTATTCAGTAGAGCGTGTACATACATATACGTGTAGACCTATTTTCTAGACAGCTAGACAAAATCATATAGTTAACACAATTGCTATATTCCAACGAAATATTTAACACACTTGCATACATACTAAACTTGTACACACAAGTAATGGTGTCGAGATATCTCACTCAAATGAACGAACGGAAGAGAAAGGAAACTCTGGCAAATCAGCAGTCAAAAAAATAAGTAAGTAAAGAAGGATCGCTATCATTTGTCAATATCAAAGAGGATAATATTTGTAGCAGTGATTAGGAGAGCCAACGATGCACTTTGTCGAATAATAGCCCTCACATGAAAAACCGCAGTCAATAGTATGCATACTGCGTAAAATGCGGAGAAAAAAAATGAAGAGAAGTGAAAATTGGGAAAAATCAGATATAGATAATTGCCACG
>CAJNYU010001006.1:0-19829 GCA_905331475.1 Rotaria socialis | reverse complement strand
TGCTTGTTGATGATATTGTTCCCTGCTGCATCATGTTTATTTGTGATTGATTAAGACGAGTCATTGTGGCGAGCGGCTGATTTGGATGAATTATAATCGTTCTTTTTGTTAAGTTGGCCACCTGCAGTGTTATGTATTGGCTCGGTGCGATAATGCCGTTAGCTACACACGGTGTTTCTTTTATTGATGTCACTTCGTATTCATCTTCTTCGTTCTTCTCTCCTATAGTTGAGAATGGCTTGTTTGGCTTGACTTCAATATTGAATGCATGGAACGGTGTAATTTTAATACGCTCATTGGCTAATAGGACATATTCATCGTCGTTATTAACTTTTTCTTTTCTTTCCTGTTGCACCTGTGTATGCATATTCTTTGTTTTGAAATATGCGTGTTGTCGACCGCCATCAATTTGAAGATTATGTTTATGAATTAGATCATTACCGATAATGCATGAACGCCATAATTTTGGAACGACATATACTCTATGTATACGTGTTGAGTTTGAGATGGTGATTGGAAGTGATAGGGCATATTTAACATACAGTTGTGATCTATCCGCCAATTGAAGACATAAATTTGCAGGAGGTAGACGTGCTTTTTTACGATAATATTTCGGCAGTTGAAGAAAAAATTGAAGATTAATTAATGTAAGCGATGCTCCCGAATCGATGAGTAATTGTGTTCGTCTTCCTGCTATCATACCGAATAATGTTAGTGGATTAGTATTGTTGATGTTAACGGTATGAATTTCGGCGGATAGTTGGACGGGATAATTTAGTTTGGAGCGCCATGGTCCCGTCCATCTTGCGCTCCATTGTCGTTTTTTGGATAGTACCCTGGTTGTTGTTGCGAATAAGTATTATATTGCTGTGGGCAGTTGTTTCTATTGTGGCCTTTCTTTCCACAGGCATAACATTTCGTTTCATATGTCGAGTATGTATCTCGTCGATTTGTCGTTGGGTAGGATGAGTAATTTCCCCATTGAGATGATTGATGATCGTTGCCATAATATTTATTTGTATAATTTCCTGTCGCGTATGTTTTCATTTGTCGGTTCTTTTGATATGCCGACGCTGCTTGAATTTCGTATGGCTCCTCGTTGTTGTATGTTGATGTGTTGTTTTGTATTCTATCTTGGTTAGAATTTCTATATACTTGTTTATTTCTTTGATAGAGAATTTCTTCAATTTTTTGTGCTTCTATAATGATTTCATCTAATGATCCACATCGAGATATTCCAATCATTGTTAATATATTATTTCTCATCTTGCACATTAAGTGTCGTATGAGATCATCTTCATTTTCATTTGGCTTTTGTTCTTGCCAGAGGGCACGAAGTCGAACGATAAATTCGTTAATTGTTTCATTTTCTTCTTGCTTACAATTTTTCCATTGTTGTTCTTGTCGTGCTCGTCTCATCGGTGAATTAAATTGATTAAGAAAAATTCCTATAAATTCTGTCCACGTTTGTGGTCGTCGATTTGAGGTACGTAATTGGCAGTACCATTCCAGGGCAGTTTCCCGAAGAAATTGAGAGATACCATTGAGTAATGCTTGATCATTCCAATGATTTATTGTTTCTGCATATTCCTTAACTCGAATAAGGAATTGACGAGGATTTTCCGAAAGATTTCCATTAAATGTTGGTAGCGCTGCTGATGGTGGAATAACAATTGTATGTGTTGTTTGTGGAGTGTATCCCATTGGTGATGTTTGTTGTGTAATAATATCAGCGTGGTGTCTTCGTTCTGTTATATTGTGGTGATCGGATTGATCATTGTCAAATGATTCATTGATTGTTGATGAATTAAGTTGTGTGTGGGGCGTGGATACGTTCTGTTCCATTAGTTGATTGTGATCATTTTTTTTGATGCTTTCTTTTCCAGCGCCTCACAAATTTTTTTCATTTCTGTTCTCATATCTCGAATATTTTCTGTTAATTGTTCCCATTGTTGTTGTTTTTCTTCTAATTTAGACGTTGTTGTGTCTTGCAATTCTTTTGTTCTTTTTTGAATGGTTTCAATTTGATTTATCATTTTTTCTTGTACATTCATTATTTCATTTGGTACGTTCATATTCATATTTTTGTTTTGTTCCATTATATTGAGGTGAATTTCATCTAGTTTTGTTTCGAGCGCATTCAGACGCGCATTGCTGTTGTTATTTGCTTCTGATAATTTTTGAACTGCTTGTTCAATTGTTACTTTTTCAGATGCCATTATTTTACTTAGCTTATTTGTTTATTTATTTTTGATCAGAAGATTGAGGTTTAGTTTGTCAGGGTCGCCATGTAACGATAAGAATGTTTTATCGTGATATCGAACTGTTTTATTTCAATCAACCTTCTCCTTTTATAGTTACACTTTTCTTTCTCCGGGGCGCGTCACTCAACCGGAGAGAACGAGAAAGAACACGACAAAGAGGAAGAGAGAATACACATGACAATGAGGAAGAAAGTCGTTATGTACATTGATTAAGATAGAACGAGTGCTTATATCGGCACAACGACCTATTGTGGCTTCAATTCATGCACCGGCTATGTTGGTATTTATATATCTTGATAATCGATTACGTCCACTTTTCAATCGTGTTGCACGACAAACAACTTATATCAGTAGTACAGATTTTGTACAACAACTAGAAAAACATCAAATACAAGGTCATCTATTGCCAACCACAAACTTTATTACAGCTGATATAAAAAATCTTTATACTATGATACCAAGAGGTGGCGCATTGAATGCACTACATCGATTTTGTGTCAAACATAGTAAAGAATATGAAATGGCCAATTTAAATGTGAATACGATTATTCGTTTAGCATGTCTTGTCTTAGAAAACAATTGTTTTGTTTTTGATAATAAATATTATAAACAAATTCGTGGTGGTGCAATGGGACCACCCTTTACAATGGCATTAGCTAATATCTACATGTATGAATGGGAACAATCATTGATTCAATATCAACAGGCAAGAAATGAACTCTATGGCAGGTAACTTTATTTGTAGAATATAAATATTTATCTATGATCATTCACTTATCTTTTTTCTTCTTCTTTATTTTAGATATATTGATGATATTTTTATGACTTCAAATGAATCTATTGAAAAGATTCAAGAATTACTTGAAAAGGAAGATAAAAAAGATCCAAATATCCGAATCAATTATGCCATTCAACAATCTGTCGAACTTCTTGATGTTTTTATTGAAAATATTCAAGGAAAATTGAAAACATCTGTTTTTCGTAAACCAGCTGCTGAACCCTACATACTTCCATATACATCTGATCATCCGCGTCACATTCATTCAAATACAATTTATACAGCATTACTTCGTGCAATTCGTCTATGTTCGGATGTAGATACATTTAATCAAGAACGATTAAACATTGAAATAGTCTTACTTCTAAATGGGCATCCACCAAAATTTATTAAACATCATTTTCAACAATTCTTTAAAAAAAATAATGTTACATCTATCTACAAAGATTTACATGAAGAAACATATCAACAATTTCATAAGAAATTACTTAATGAATGTCAGGTCAAGGATCCTTCATCGGAGCAACAACAACCACAACAGCAGCAGTCCAACAAGAAGAAAACTGATCAAAAAGACACTGGAAAACCAGTGAAAAAAGAACGACAACTCATTCATTGTACATATGAGAGTGGACCATTAAAAACATTCAATCGTGATTTTCGGACAATCTGGAAAAAACACTTCTGTTACACTAATTCAACATTAAGCAATGTTCATGTTATACTTGGAACACGAACTAATAAAACATTAGATCAGTTATTAGTAGAGAAGAAACCATCTCGAACTTTACTGACGCTTAAAGACGATATGCCTCAATCGACAACAACATGGATTACAAAATAAAATCACGTTCTAAACTCTTTTATAATGAATTTTTCATTTTTCATTATGTTAATAAAATAGAAAACAACTTTCAGCTACCTACAAAAGTGTTGTCATATTCTCTTTTTCTTACATTCACAATCATACTTGATAGTAAATATATTCTATTTCTTCTCTTTTCTATTCTAGATATAGCATTTATTACTTTTTCAACTTCACCATAACTATTTTCAAGTAAAATATCTGTACTAATTCCATGTAAGTATTTATACATATGATAACAAATGAATTTGTTGAAATTATGTTTCTTTCCTATTGTAGATTTCACTTATGATGAATCATAGCTCTCCAAACGAGCCATCATTAGATAATATGTTTGTTTCATATATAGAGAGAAATGAGCCAATCTATTTGCTGACTAAATATATAGACTAAGCTAAATCACTTTCTTTCTTTCCTGTTTATTATACATATATTCGAAATGTTCGAAGTCATAGACATACACTAAGCTAAATCGTTCTCTTTTCTTCACTTTCATATTATATATGAAGTCGAGTCAATCTATTTGCTGACTTGATTTATTTTAGCCAGCTATTTCTTTTTCCTATTCGTATGACGCTTTATATATGTATATATGCACATATATAATCACAATCAATGCAATAAAAACGATAATAGATTCTTTTGGTACGAAGGACTTTTTTAAGTGAGTTTTATTTTTCAATAATATGTTCGAATGAAAAAGAAAGAAATTCTTATTGAACCATAGTTTGAAACCTATTCATAGTTAGCATGTAGTTACCGATATTAGTAGTATCATGTAAGTATTCATTTAAATGGAAATGTCATTATCCTACGTGGCATTGGACAGGATGACTTAACACTTTCTAGTTGACTTGAAAAGATGAGAATTTCTGAAGAAGAATTTTTGTTTTCATTGTAGAATGTCAAAGTTAGGATTTTATGTCAAATCTCAAATTATGTATGAGTAGATTCATTGGAATGTACAATTAAAAAGAAGACTACAGTGTACATAGAAAATCGATTTCCCTTAATGTATCAAGTGACTCTGAAATCGATGGTGATGTTCCACTATTTCAACTGTAAGTTCTGATCAATCAACCATCTCGTCTTTACTCGCTGACTATTGGCCACTGGGATTCATCGATCATTAAACGTCTACCATTATATCTTACTAGTAATTCCATTTCTCGAATCGATATACAAAATTAGCATTATCTAAAATGTGATCACTGTTTCAATAGTGAACAATGGGCGGCATTTCTTCGTTCGTCATGGGCCAAACAATGTGAAGTTATGCAAATTATCATCAATAATCGATCAAGTATAGATGATCTAATCAACGTAGTGGTCAATATTCAAGTGACAAAGGCCATTTTTCAACCTGGTGAACGAGGCAATTATTTTCCTAGTCGATGAGCATTTACTATATGGATCACATCGAAGTATTCACGTAGTTTCACAGAAAAATTGACTTGTATTGAAACGATGCGGCTGTGGAGTTGTAAATAGAGAAATAAAATGTAAATTGTTAGTATATTAACTAGAATTGAAATTTTTTTTCCGTTTGTTTGTGTGTTAAATAATAGAAATAAAACTTGAAATTATGAATAAGATATTTGATTAAAAGAGATATGAAATTGTTTATGTAACTGGGACTATACATTAGGTGAAAATTAAACTTCATTGAGTATGTGGATATGGGTCAGTGTGAATAACAACAAATTGTTTTATTCTTAGTTGACTTAATACATTTTGTTATCTAAGAAAATTCATTTTTCTTATAAAGTTCCCCTCATATTTCAACATATATGATAACATAAATGAGACATCTATTCTGCTAAATAATATTTCTCATATTCTTATATCTAAATTAAATTCGTTGTAATGTTAGAAGAAAATATTTAAAGTATGACACACGATGAAAATATTAAATTTAATAATGATTTAAATTTAAATTTTAAATCGCATCGATCAATCGTATATGGTGCATATTGTATTGTTTCATTATTACAACCCTTAGCAACACCTAGCTGGTGTAGAAATCTTATGTAGAGGTGATATTGCAGCTGATGCCACGGTAGCTGCTCTTAATGTCACTGAAGCGTGTTCATATGGTATTGGTGGCGATTGTTTTGTTTTATACTGTAATCATCAAACAAAACGAATTTCGTTTTTAAATGGAAATAATCGAAATCCAAAAAGTTTTACATTAGATATACTTCGATAAATGGGAATAAGAGAAAAGCAGATTCCATCCAATAATTTAAATGCAGTTACAGGTACTGTTGATCCTTTTCTTTAGACTATTCTGAGATCAACCGAATCTATACAAAAATTGTTATATTTGACTCGCGCACATTGACCTTGTCTCATATATAACAAGAAACAAGTCAATCTATTTGCTTACTAATTTAAACATAGTCAATGGTTTCTTTTCCGTTTCTCTTTTTTTATATTATACATAAATTTGAACACCGCTCATGTTCAAGAACAATAATTTTGGCATGATTAGAGTCAGTTATATGCAATTATGACAAATCATATATTATTTCAACTGGAATTGAAAAGGCTATTTTGTTAGTGATGAAACTAATGTTTTCTTTTGGATTCCTAGTGCGAAGTAGAACTTTATCCATAAATAGAAATGGATTTTAAATGAAAAGCTTACAAAAAACAACAACAACAATTGTAAAATCAATAATATGACTTAAGCCTATCTGGATTCAGTGAAATATTCAGTTTAGTGACTGAGTTGACTGAATTTGAATTCAAGGTCTTCTTCGTTTTCTTCTTCTTCTAATATTTCGGCTGCTTGAATTTGGTAGGACTGTTCAAGTTGATCTTGTTCTAAGATCAATAACTGTACTTCTATGTGTCTTTCAAGTTCATCTTGTTTGACTTGTTGTGCTTGTAATAATTCTTCTTCTGTTTGATATTGTACCGAATGTTCAATATTGAGATGAAGCGATGTTAATGGTTGTGGTCGAAGGGATTGCTCATATTGTTCGAGTTGTTCTTGTGCTGCTCGTTCGATTGGGTCCATGCTTTCAAGTTCTAACAGTTGTAAGTGTTCATGAGGATCTATGTCATCGAGGTCTTCAGAAAAACCACGCGATAAATAATATTGATGTTCCCATTCGATGTCACTGTCGCTTCGGTATCTATGACGAGTTGCTATTGTTGGCGTCGATTGTCGTTGTTGTCGTTGTCTTTCTCGCTCTTGTCGTTGTTCCTGTTGTCTTTGTAGTCGCTCTTGCTGTTGTACCTGTTGTCTTTGTATTCGTTCTTGTTGTCTCTGCTGTCTTTGCTGCTGTTGCATTGGTGTTTCATTTTGTTCTCGTTGTTGTTGGCGTTGGCGGTCTCTTTGTTGTTATTGTCTTCGTCTTTGGGTTTCTTGTAGTTGTCGTTGACGTAGCTCCTCTCTTTGTTGCAGTTGCTGTTGCTGACGTCGTTGCTGTCGACGTTTGGCGATATCTTCTTCGAGCTAGTTGTCTCGTGGTTACGATAGGATGTAATGCATTGTTAGGATTTCCTAGTTTTTGACTTGGCATTCTCGTAGTCGTGGACCATTCCATGAGTGGTTGACTTGTAATCTGTATTTCGGCAGATAATAATTGATCAAGATTGATTTCTCCATCATTATTATCTAATGATGGCTCGTTTGGAGAGCTATGATTCATCATAAGTGAAATCTACAATAGGAAAGAAACATAATTTCAACAAATTCATTTGTTATCATATGTATAAATACTTACATGGAACTAGTACAGATATTTTACTTGAAAATAGTTATGGTGAAGTTGAAAAGGTAATAAATGCTATATCTAGAATAGAAAAGAAATAGAATATATTTACTATCAAGTATGATTGTGAATGTAAGAAAAAGAGAATATGACAACACTTTTGTAGGTAGCTGAAAGTTTTTTTTCTATTTTATTAACATAATGAAAAATGAAAAATTCATTATAAAAGAGTTTAGAACATGATTTTATTTTATAATCCATGTTGTTGTCGATTGAGGCATATCGTTTTTAAGCGTCAGTAAAGTTCGAGATGGTTTCTTCTCTACTAATAACTGATCTAATGTTTTATTAGTTCGTGTTCCAAGTATAACATGAACATTGCTTAATGTTGAATTGTCATAACAGAAGTGTTTTTTCCAGATTGTCCGAAAATCACGATTGAATGTTTTTAATGGTCCACTCTCATATGTACAATGAATAATGAGTTGTCGCTCTTTTTTCACTGGTTTTCCAGTGTCATTTTGATCAGTTTTCTTCTTGTTGGACTGCTGCTGTTGTGGTTGCTGTTGCTCCGATGAAGGATCCTTGACCTGACATTCATTAAGTAATTTCTTATGAAATTGTTGATATGTTTCTTCATGTAAATCTTTGTAGATAGATGCAACATTATTTTTTTTAAAGAATTGTTGAAAATGATGTTTAATAAATTTTGGTGGATGTCCATTTAGAAGTAAGACTATTTCAATGTTTAATCGTTCTTGATTAAATGTATCTACATCCGAACATAGACGAATTGCACGAAGTAATGCTGTATAAATTGTATTTGAATGAATGTGACGCGGATGATCAGATGTATATGGTAGTATGTAGGGTTCAGCAGCTGGTTTACGAAAAACAGATGTCTTCAATTTTCCTTGAATATTTTCAATAAAAACATCAAGAAATTCGACAGATTGTTGAATGGTATAATTAATTCGGATATTTGGATCTTTTTTATCTTCCTTTTCAAGTAATGCTTGAATCTTTTCAATAGATTCATTTGAAGTCATAAAAATATCATCAATATATCTAAAACAAAGAAGAAGAAAAAAAAAGATGATTGAATGATCAGAGATAAATATTTATTTTCTACAAATAAAGTTACCTGCCATAGAGTTCATTTCTTGCCTGTTGATATTGAATCAATGATTGTTCCCATTCATACATGTAGATATTAGCTAATGTCATTGTAAAGGGTGATCCCATTGCACCACCACGAATTTGTTTATAATATTTATTATCAAAAACAAAACAATTGGTTTCTAAGACAAGACATGCTAAACGAATAATCGTATTCACATTTAAATTGGCCATTTCATATTCTTTACTATGTTTGACACAAAATCGATGTAGTGTATCCAATGCGCCACCTCTTGGTATCATAGTATAAAGATTTTTGACATCAGCTGTAATAAAGTTTGTGGTTGGTAATAGATGACCTTGTATTTGATGTTTTTCTAATTGTTGTACAAAATCTGTACTACTGATATAAGTTGTTTGTCGTGCAACACGATTGAAAAGTGGACGTAATCGATTATCAAGATATATAGATACCAACATAGCCGGTGCATGAATTGAAGCCACAATAGGTCGTAACGGTGTACCAATCTACAAGTAAAAAGATTCAAATAGAATTGAATCAATAGTAGGACATGTTTTGTTTCTACGAAAGAAAAATACTTACTTTATGTGGTTTCGGTAGAAAATAGAGATGAGCCAATTCAGTATGAACTAATTTTGGATACATTGCCTCATATTGCTTTTTAGTTATCAGAGGTTTCTGTGCATTATAAAGTCGATTTAGTAATGATATAACTTGTTCTAAATTAGCTGCTAACGGTGAAATACCCGATGTAATCTGTTCATAGGCTTCTGTTTCTTGCATATATTGATGAATTTTCGATTGATAATCATTGGCATCACCCAAATGAAATACTTTACTCTTATCGGTTCGTCGTAAAGTGACTTGTTGATTTTGACGTAAATAACGACGAATATTAATAATTAATTTACGTTCACGTTTAGCACGTATATATGATTTGCGTGATAATTTTTTTGTATAAAGACGTTGAAGAAGATTTTTAATATCACTGGAAAAGTCTTGGATACGTTTCTCTGATATTGAATAACAATTTTGATAAAAGAATTCTGTAATTTTATCAATAATAATTTTGTGTTCTTGTTCAATAATTTTTTCTTTTGTTCCTTGACGATAAAATTGAATTTGACATGGTGGTACATATTTTGGACCACGAGCAAGTAATGCCAATTGTTCTGATGTTAATTTTGTAAAAACTTCAATAATAGGTGATGATGGAAGAATATCCCAATATAAATTAAGTCGATAACTGCTCCGACGATGCCAATGTTTTCGATGATCATCGGAGCGGCGATAGAAAAAATGAATACGTCGTTGTGTTTGATATTGTGTATGTTGTCGAATATGTTTTTGTCGTTCTTCAATGGCTTTGATGAATCGTTCAATGTAGACTTGTCGACTTGGATCTTTTATCATACGATTGATTAGATTCTGTTTTTCATCTTCGCCATATTGTCGATAACCCCGTACAGCTGCTTCAGCCATGTTAATATAAAGTTTCATAAGATCACATTTATTTTGTGCAATAATTTTCCTGTGATGTGTTGATATTGTTGTTCTTGTATTATCATTATAGATAGGTCTGGCTAATTTATTTTCTATTTTTGAATATGATTCATCAAGATAATCGAATGATTTGGGTAGTCGTTTTATATAGAGATGTTGTTTTAATATATCCACCTCTTCTTGTGATTTACATTCATTAATAGTTGCTTGCCATATAATTTGCATTGACGTAATTTCATCTTGTGTTGGTTGACAATCATAACATACTTTGACACAATGATGATCTTTAGCACTAGTTTTATATAATATTTTTCGATGTTCATACTTTTGTGATAATTTATGTTGACCTTTACGTACAATAGCTAAAATAGCAGCCCATAATCATTGTTCATTAATGACCATTGAATCTTGTTGTTGATAATTTTTTAATAATAAAGCATGCTGTTCAACATGTTCTTCGGCATCTTGTAATTGTTGTTTAATTTTGTGTTGATATTTTTCCGTGGATTTTAATGATTGTTGATAATCCGATGTTACTTGATTTTGTTGAATGATTGTATTTGATAATGATGATGTCCAACAATGATATGTTTCGCCATAGACAATGTAATTTTGCCAAAGATCTTGTTCTAATTTAAAATAATATACTCTATCTAATAAACGAGTATGTTCACGAAGATAATGAAGATTTTCTTTTGATGTACACCATTTTAAAATATCTTCTCCACCAACAAAAGCAGCCTTTAACATTTGTTTTAATTTTTTATCAGTCGCATTTAAATAATAATGTAATGATGTTGTTGTTTGTTGTTGATTTGTATTCGACTGAATTATATTTTCATTTTCCAGATGTTGCTGTTCTTGTTGTTGTTCTTGTATTTTCGAAGAAGATCGTTGTTTCTTTTTTGTTGAATCTTCTTTCATTGATAATTGACTTAATGATTTGATGATAGATGCATCTCTTTTACGTTTTGTTAATGTTCGTTCAGGATTATATGGACCTGGTAATGTCTATTAAATAAAAAGAAAGTAATTATAGTCATTTTAAATAAAATAATTTATTCTTACTGCTGTATCATTGAGAGGAATTATTTCTTCCATGTCTACATCTTGTGCTTGATCCTGTTCTTGTAGTTGATTACTAAGTGTATACATTCGTATAGTTGCATCATCTAATCCTTGTTTACGAAGTTTTCGCTGATAACGTCGTAATTTTCGATTGCAAGGTTGTTTCTTCTTTTTTTCTGATGTTGTTGTTGTTGTTGTTGGTGGTGGTGGTGGTGGTTGCTGTCCCGTTAAGATCTGTGTGGGTGATAGTAAATCATACCAACGACCTTGTGCATCTTGGCTAGGTGTTTGTATCGTTTCTTTATTGTGGTTTGTATTTATATTCATAATAAATATTTCTATCTAGAATGACAAGAAAATGTTTGATTAGACTATAGTCTAATGCCAAAACAAAGTATCTACTACAACTTTATTAAATCAAATGAACAAAAAATGAACAGGGTGTGGGTGTGGTGTGTTTTTTGAGCTAGCTGTTACGCGTTTCAACTTTGCTTAAGGGTCTCATCAGACGGCTTTGGTTATATTATATATAAAGTCTGTTCTAATGATTCGAGAATCACAACCAAGAACTAGATAGATAACAGATCCATTCATTCGAAAAAGAATTAATAGATATATATTTTTAGGGTGTGTTTTTTGAGCTAGCCGTTACGCGTTTCAACCTTGCTTAAGGGTCTCATCAGACGGCTTTAATATTGTTGTTGCTGTTCGATGATGGCGAGTAGGATTTGAAACATGTTGCTTAATCTTAAGTCTGATTTTTAATATCATTAAGAAAATATGGAACACTATTCGTGTTCGTTCAATGGGGTGGTTTTGCAGTAGGGACGATGAGTCTTATGGTCTCCGCTAAAGGACTTTTCAGGTGGTTCTGTGTTGGTAGTTATTAAATTGATTGGTAGATCACAGATAAATGACTCAATGTATGCAGAAATCAAGGAATTACCAAGAATTTCATAAAATGCAACTGCTATATATTTTTTAGACCAATGTGTAGCGTAATGAATGATGTGTTTTGAAAGGTAACTATACCCTGTTTCGCCTTTGCTTAACGAACTCACCTGGTAGCTGTATTTTTCGGAAGTATCCGAGTTATGCGGAAATGAAAGTAATAACTGATTCGTTTTGCATTGAGATGTATCTTATTGGATTATTTCAAAATGAATTCTGAGGAAGTAAGATCATTGTCATCGGAGTTATACTGGGATATAGAAATTATGTGAGAATCAATTATATTGGGAATGACTGGTAGGTACTTTGGAATTGTTTATCGCTGCATCTTTGGATAGGGTGTGGTGAGGTTGTCTGTTTCTAATAATTAGCTGTATATGAGTAAGAAGCTGCCAAATTGAATTTTTTTATTTACATGATATTCTGATTCACTGAAAAAGTGAATGATGACATCATTTTATGATAATGTTGTTTGAGTGGAATCATATGCACATTCGTGACGATGCTGCTATAGAAGGAGCTATTTGGGTGATGATATTTGGTGTCTTAGCTGCAGATTTATTCATTTTTAAGATCTAATATTATATTTCATGTGCTATTTTCAATTGAGATATGTTTTATTTATTTTTAAATCACAGCATAAAATTCCGAATGACTCAAGTTAGTGTCTGGTTAGTTTTGCTTGAAGATTTTATGTTTGTTTACCAGTCTCATGTTGCGTTGTGGTCTCGTGGTTGATTCCCGCACGTCGATTATATTTGATCATATTGGGCATCAGTTCCTGTTTTAAGTTGCGATTCAAAGAAGTTCCGACAATTAGAGCAGTATTGGTGACGTCGGTTCCATGAAAAGTACGCATCCACAATTCATGAATATGATATTGATTTTGGGTGAGTCTTTGTTCATGTCTTTTATGAATGATGAGATTTTTTCTTTTTGTTATTTCGTTGTTGTCTGTAGGTTGCACAAGCTGATTTTGCATATTTTTGTCACTGGTTTGATCGGTAGTTGAGCTTTTGGCTGTTCTATTATATATTTTATCTGTTGATTTTGCCAATAACTGATGACGTAAATAATCGAAGTCATCAGGGTTATTGAACATAGGCAAAATGAAATACTTTGATAAATATTTACTGAATAATGTAGTGAGTCGCCAATGGATATGTCTTGGCGAGTACCTATAAGTCACATAGAAAGAGTAAAAAACGTGAATGAATACCGGACATTTACCCATTATAGAGAAACATGAGTTTCATTTGTCGTATTTCTTCTTCGAATTCAGATACGGCTGTTGAATAACGAACTGCTCTCGTAATAGCAGTATCAACAGTGTTTCGGAAAACATGATCAGGGTGATTTGATCCAAATGGCACGACATACGGCTCAGCTGCTTCTTTATGATACACTGAAGTTATTAAAGTGCCCTTTCTGTTCTCAATGAGTACATCAAGAAATGGAGCACTTCTACCGATTTGTCGCACTAGTTTAATGTTAGGATGAAAGTTATTAGCTTCATCTAACATTTGGTCAATAGATTCTAGTGAGTCGTTCGACGTAAAGAAAATATCATCAACACATCTAAAATGAGACATTAAATGCACAAAATATTCTTTTATGAACCATGTTAAATACCGCCCATAGATTTCATTGGATACTTTTAGTCGGTGTACAAGTTGTTTCTCCCATTTCCACATGAAAATATTAGCTAGTGTTAAAGTAAATGCGGAGCCCATCGCACCACCAATGACTCGTCGATAGAATTTCTTCTCATAAACGAAAACGTTTTCATTAATGAAGATAAGAGCTAACTTTCGAATTATATCAATTGGAATATTTTGAACTTTTTGATAGTCATATTGAAGGAGAAATTCAATTAGAATATCAAGTGATTCTTCTTGTGGTAACATCGTATATAAATCTGTAATATCAAACGTACACAAATAAGTTTTTGGTATGAGATGCCCATTTGTTGTGTACGCTTCTAAACGATGAATCAAATCAACTCCATCAATTATTGTGGTTGAACGCGCATGTTTATCAAATATCGGTTGTATTAATTTGTCCAAAAACTTTGAAATTCTTGTTGTTGGCATATTCAATGATGATACAATAGGCCTCAATGGTGTTCCTGTCTAGTAAAATGCGTGTAAGAGAGATACGTAAGAAAAATAAAAAATGAATTACATTATGAGGCTTAGGAATGAAATATAAATAGGCAAACTGAATTTTTTCTCGCTTCGACATCATTTTATCTAGTTGCCATGACAGAATATATTTTTTTGAACGAAGATCATTGAGCAAAAGAATAACTTTATCAAATACACTCCATAACGGATTCGAATCTAATTCAATATAAGCGCCGGTTTTTTGTCGATAAGCTTCTGCTTTCTTTTCATAATCAACTGAATTGCCAATATGAAAAATTCCACTTTTATCTGTTTCGCGAAGAATATAGTTTCCTTTCTTTAGTCTATGTTGAATCGATTTCATTAGTTTGAATTCTTTTCGTGTTCGATATATGTTTAGATAAGATAATGGAATCATATATTGTTGATGTAGACTTGTTTCCAAGTGTTGAGAAAACTCTCTGATAATTGTTGCTTTTAGTGCAATATGACGCTCACAGATAGGATAACGAGTTATCACATTCATAATGTTCTTATGTTCTTCCTGTACATGTTTTTCTTGATGTTTATAAGAATGAAGAGAACTTTGAGTCGATCTGATATAATTACGTCCTTGAAATAGAAAACATATCAGAACATGAATAGATAAGAATAAATTAACGGTTGAGGTAATACTATAAAAGAAAGGCATCTACTGACCACTTTTGGAAAGATAATCTAATTGAATTCGATTCAATGATATTTTAGGAACGTCGACAATGATTTGTGGATAAACATCGACTATTTGCTGTTTCGATAATAAATGACGACGATGCTGACGTGCTAATGTTACATGGACCCATGCTTCTTTGTAGCGAATTTTACGTATTAATCGATTGGTATAATGACTCAAATAGCATTTCAATAAAGTCATGAATATATCTACTTGAATATGTTGAGAGTGTGGGTGTGGGTGTGGGTAAAGACAAGATCCACACCCACACGCACACCCACACCCACTCACACCCGCGAAGAGAAGCGCGTCACTCACACAACGCACCCGCACCTACACCCTATCATTCATAATCGTAACTCCACATATGGTCGCTCAATATCATTGATAATGTCTTTTGCATCGATCAATGCAAGAATCAGCTGATTAGCGGTAGTTTGGAATCAATTGAGCTTGTTCTTATTATTTGCCCTGTCACTAATAAGGACAACACACTCTGTTAACAAAATATCTCAGATAATCTGTGAATTTCACGTTTCTCTTTCAGTTTCTGTCGAAAAATAAAATGAGGCATTTTCTGCCAAATTTTTAGTAAGTACCACTCTTCAAAACAATCGACAATCCTAGCCAACACACACATCCGCATAGCAACAGTGGGCAGATTTTCAAAAAAGGAAATTTCCTAACTAAATATGCATATTTCAGAAACTACAGGGATGAAAAATTCAATTTTTAGAAAATATCAGAAACTTTCGTGATTAATCCAATATTATTCACCATGAGCCAAAACCAAAATAAAGCAAGGGTGTGGGTATATGATTTTCTCTTTCCACACACCCACACCCGTTTCGAATTTAAGTCTTGGCTTTATTCACAAGCAATGCATGCTTTTGTTCATTTAAAACGTCTTTAAAAAGTTCCACAAAGGTATTAGCTAAAAGTAATCAGATAGGTTGGATAAGCAACACGATTTTCGTAAACGACGTAAACTTTACTGCCTTTTGTGTCGCCGGACACGCTGTTATATCGTCGGCCGTCAATGTTTTCATTTTTCTTCGGTGGCCGACGTAAGGTTCTGTCATACTGACAATCATACACATGCCCTGTCAAGACTTGAGCCAAGAAGACCTGACGCTTCCCGTTCGACAATAGATGCGCATACAAGTCGCACGAGTACGAAGCATTTTGTGCAAAATATGTGCCGATGCCCCACATGCCGCTTTCACAAAATGTCATGTCGAATCCATATTCGCCGAGGTAAATTTCACTAGGCGGCGCGTTTTTCGTCCCGTGGAAAAGTTCCATTTCGACCTGTAAATCCGGCATTGAATGCAGCTCGTTTCGAAGATTTCGATGACAAAATGCATAATGATTCCACATGCGTGGATTTTGAACGCGTTCCATTTTGTGAACTTCAATATTGGGTATCGTTTCCTTCATTCGGGTTTCGATACGCATGAAATTTGGATCGTTCC
Source organism: Rotaria socialis (assembly GCA_905331475.1). NCBI lineage: Eukaryota > Metazoa > Rotifera > Eurotatoria > Philodinida > Philodinidae > Rotaria > Rotaria socialis. Next base: position 3,221 of record CAJNYU010001006.1, on the reverse strand, counting down.
ATGCCGATTTCAACTAATCGGCATTCTTCTTGTTGATCGATCCATTCGCTTGGCAGTCTTAAATCTTCATCATTGCCGATTTGCATTCTTAATATATTCTGAGTGTAGTCAAAGATTTTGAATTTGGCTTCTGCCACACCTCCCCGCAAACCTTTCAGTATCATCGAAAGTTGTTCAGTGCTTTCAGGTTCAAATTCGATTTGAATTCGCTGTTGATACCCAATTTCTGCGATTTTACTCTTGTGCTGATCGAGATTTGTATCCAGCTTGACCGAAACTGTCTCAGAAACTTTGACTTCCTCAATGGCTAAGCGAATTTTGTCTTCGGCTTCTTGTACAGATTGGTGACAAAGGCCAAACAGATTCCACTCGCCTCCGCCTATTTCTGATACGCAATAAAAAAGATCCAGCGGATTTTGGCTCATCACCACTGGCGCCGTTCTTTCCTGTTGTTGAACTGGATGGCGAATAATGTCGCATTTTTTTCCCGTGTCCTTTCTGAGCTGATAGCCAACGACGAAACTATTTTTCAGCGCAGCAGGATCTTCGATCACGATTTTCTTCTTATCTCGATTAAAATGAAGCTCATAGTCAACGAGAGTGGCACTCATTAAATTATCACATCTCAGTTTCACATTTTCAATGAAACATTCTGCATGACAAGTGTCACAGGCGTCCTTCTTTCTAAAAATATTCCAAATAGTACTGTGAGGGACGTTGTTGGGTACATTCGGTATCTCTGAATTTCGAAATCGTAGAAATGCGTTTTCGATCTGTCGTGTATCATCCTCATTGTACATTCTCTCACCAGACTTATCTTGCCAACACCATTTAACCGTGGATGGGGCCGCTTGACAGTTCATCATGTCGTCGTCGTCATTGTTCAAATGTGGAGTTCGGTGATCAACGCGAATCTCGTATTCAAACGCAGTTGAAACTGCCTCGTCGACATCGATTAGAACGATGTTCCTCAACTTCGATCGCGGATAATTGGCGAAAAATTGTTTTATTGCCCGAACGACAACATTCGCACAAACGACCAGTGGAAAACCCTTGATTTTCGAACCGATGGCCGGTAAAGCAACGCTTGAGCAACTTTCACTTTCGGCGACTTCTAAAGCTGACAAGACACTGGCAAATAGCAGCGGATGTTTATTTTGATAACCATCGCTGTAATGAGGACTTATTGCGTGAATAACACATTTGAATGGAAGATTTCCGGCCGTTGTTTTCACCGCTCGGCCAACAGGAATTGGTAAGTCGCCGTTGTTCGAAATCAATTCTTTGCATTCTTGATCCAATGCGGGCCCAGCTGCTTTCGCAATCGCTTTAGCAACACCGCCAGCGTGCTCCAAAGACCCATTTGCTCCGTTGACGATGGCGTCGACGTGTTCGACCTTGGAAATGTCGCCTATCTCGACGATTATCGTCTGACCGCGACTATTTTGAAAAATGATTTTTACGAAATTGGTCTTTTCATCATTCGAATCAACGTTGATATAACGAATAACTGTATTTGTTTCTTCTTCCATCCTTAATGCTACTTTGTAATTGTTTGCACGCAAGAAATCGGACTCGACCAGTGCAAATCGTAAGCGACGCTCGACAACCTGCTCTTGCACACGTTTAATAATGTTGTCGATCTTTTCTTTAAGTTTTATAACGTGATCTAAAGGACCACGAAATATCAATACTTCACCACCTCTCGATTCGATGAAAACTTCTTGTGCTCTGGGCCCGTCGATTAGCGATTTTGTCTCTTCGTCGATGAATCGACGAATATTCTTTGGAATTCGAATGAATTTCGAACGGCGTTTCGGTCGCACCTGCTGTTCGCTTGCCAAAGTGAGCATCGCTGTCTGAATCTCAGCGACGAGCATTTTCGATCGTGCCGAAATGATGATCGAATTCGGATCACGCTTCAACTGGATATTCGCGTCCCATTCGCTTTCGAATTCTTTGAGCGACGGCGATTTTGTCACGATCAATCTTTGAAATATCATGTCAGACTCCCCATCAGATGGCGTCCAAACCAAGAATTCTCCGATAAGATTTTCGCATTGTTGGAACACGTTCGAAGTCGCATCTTCGTTGAACCCAACCACTGTTAGTGTATTTTCGGGCTGTGTTTNAAGTCAAATTATTCGAGATTTACATTAAAAAAGTCGCGTTCAAGAAATAATTTATCTTAGTTCAAGCGACTTGCGCTAGAGCCATCTTTGGAAAAAAGGTTCAGCTTAAAAAAAATGGTGCAACATCGAACTCTCTTAAACATCCGGAACTATTTATTATCTGACATGGTTTTTTAAACTAGCTAGAACCCTCGATGGTTTATTAATAAACGAATGAAACCTTAAAAGGTTCAGTATCTTCGCTAGAACCATAAATGGTTCCATATGGCACCATTTTTTTTAAGAGAGTAGTGCGACAAATTGGTAGAAGTGTTCCATTTCTTGATGTACTCATTGAGAATAGAAAAGGCACTTTAACAACTTCAGTGTATCATAAAGAAGCAGCTAAGCTGTATGTCGTACCATTTGGATCAGATCACTCTGATGATGTTTTCCGAAACACTGTTGACACTGCTATTACGAGAGCAGTTCGTTATTCAACAACCTTATCTGAATTCGAAGAAGAAATACGACAAATGAAACTCATGTTTCTCTATAACGAGTATGTTCCCTGTATTCATTCATGTTTTTCACTCTTTCTATGTGACTTATAGGTACTCGTCAAGACATATCCATCGGTGGCTCACTACATGATTCCGTAAATATTTATACAAATATTTCATTTTGCCTATGCTCAATAACCCTGATGACTTCGATTATTTACGTCATCAGTTATTGACAACATCAACAGATAAAATATACAATACACTGAAAAAAAAGGTGTCACACGAAACCCTTGAGGTTTCGTCAAGGGGGAAAGAGCGCGACTTCCGTACTTCCTTTGTACTCCCCTGTACTTCACTCGTACTCCCCTGTACCTCTCTTGTATTTCCCTGTACTTCCCTCGTACTTCTCTTGTACTTCCGTGTACTTCCCTCGTACTCCCTCGTACTCCCTCGTACGTCCTTCGTACTTCATTGTACTTCCATTGTACTTCGCTCATACTTCCATTCTACTTCCATCGTACTCCCTTGTACTCCTCTCGTACTTCCTTGTACTTCCATTGTACTTCCGTGTACTTCCACGTACTTCCATGTACTTCGATCCAAT